>PPHD01023128.1:0-12576 GCA_002909625.1 Bambusicola thoracicus | reverse complement strand
TTTTCCTTTACCATTAAGTTACCATAGACTTCATGGTGTTTACTGTATGGAATAACAGCTTTCAAAATAAATATTTCTTCTGTAAGTATTCTAACAGAAAGGATGCTATTTGTTATTCTGCTTTCCATGCCAGGACTAGGAATAAATTGCCACCTAATGGCTTTTTCAGAGCAGTATTATAAAGCCACCATTTGTAACAAAATGGAAGGTCTCGGATATGTATTTAGGTATGTGAATGTCTTTTTCTGATTGTATTTTTATAAAAATATAGTTCACATCTGCCCTCAGCAGAGCTGGTAAAATGCATCAAGACCAGCCAAGTGTCATTGTCTGAGATGTATGACCCTTGCATTATTTGTCTGAAAGACACTGACCTTAGCATCATGGCACAAACATTGTTTTAACCAATGAAAGTCATGCAAAATTAGAGATAGTACCTCCATTGACTAAGCTAAAAACTTGTCCAATGAAAAAGAAGATTAATGTGCTTGTCTTGAGGAAAGCCTTATCTGAATATCAATTTGCATATTTTCTTTCTTACTTAAAAGGTCTGTAGGGACACCTTGTGGATCTGAATCTATCTGAATTGTTTGTTAATGGTATGAATTACAATGTAGTTCCAGTAGACTCAAGGAAAAAAATGTAGTTTTTTTTTTCTGAAGATCTGGCAGATTGTTTTCTGCCATATACTTTCATAAGCCAGTGTTATACATTAAAAGCTCAGAGATTAGAATAAATTAATCTAAATGTCAATTTTTGACTTGAGAAAGGGAAAGCTTTAGCTTTTAGTCTAAAAACAGCAGTGCAAATACAATCATGAGTTTACTAAGAAATCAGTTTTACACTATGAGTGAAATGAATTTGAACTGCGATTTAGGCTCGTGAGGGAACATCAATATATTTAATACTATTTAATTGATTTTTATTGAATATATAATTCCCATTAGGTTCAGTAGAATTTTTAACTGTAAATACTGGTAATAAGATGTACCTCCATTTCAGTATGTGAAATGGTCTAATTAGAGCACTGTCAAACAAAGTTTCAGAGAAGTGTGGTAAAGTACAACAGTAAAAGTGAAATTGTCATTTAGGGTTACTGGTTTATACAGGTATTCATAATGAAATAATTTCCTTATTTCATCTTTGCCATTTTATAAGCAGAAAACTTGCTATTTACAAAGTAAGCTTTTCCTAATAAATAAATAAATAAATAAATAAAATTGCACCACTGAAATATTTACGTTTGTTGAACATTTATAGAGACCCATAGAGTGGATGTTTGCTGAGTGAGGTGGTGGCTAGCGTGTTTCAGCAGTGATGACAACAGCATGAAAGACAAGCCACTTTCCAGAAGGCAATGCCTATTTTCACAAATGTGGCATGCAGGCTCTTGCTTATTGCTGGCAAAACTATATAGCTAATAGTGGTGACTATGTTAAAAAATAGAACACTTTTTTTTTTTTTCTTTTTCTTTTCTCCAGATTTTCAGACTTTGTTAGTATGTTAGATCCTGTGAAATCATTTTTGAACTCTTTAGAGCACCCAGGATCTCTCAGGACATTCCCACCCACTGGCTGAAAGCAGTGCCTGGGCCAGTGGCAGCTGCTGCTTGAGGGGGCAACAGTGATGTGAGCACCACCAGGTGTTAGGAGAGAAACTACTCCAGCCAGTTTCAACCAGCTCCAAAACAACCTAGACTTGTGTAGTTCCACTGAGAATGATCTGCCCTGTCTGTGCCAGAGTGGTGCAGCTACTGGTGCTTGCTGGGCTGTACCAAACCATCAAGAAATAGAATAGGTGGATTGGGTAATAAAAAAGATTTTCTTTATTGTGCCTTCATTTTAGAGTGGGTTAACAGATTTGGAAATAACTATTCCTTGTCACTACAGATGTCCTGATAAATCAGAGTTGAGTGAAAAGAGAGAGGAATGCAGTTAATTAACAGAAAGTGAATCTTAGAGTCAATTGGTCCTCTCTGAATGCCTGACTTCAAACACAGAAGGAAGATGGCTCCCTTCCCTTGAAAATAGTGTTCCACTCTTCACATCTGGAAATGTCACATCTGCATGCTGACTGTCTGAATTTGCTTACTTTCTTAATTGTCTTCTTCAAAGCACTGCTGTTGCAGCAGTCCCAAAGTCCCCAGGTGCTCTGCAAAAACCTGGTGAGGTCTCTAAGATAATGCCGTATGACTTGCAAGAAATGGCATAAGGCATCTGCAAAGTTGGATGCTGGTCTCCATGTGTAAAATGTTGGGAGCGTTAATGACGCCACATACTACTGACAAAAACATAAATGCTTCCCTGTGGTGTAGCTGGTAAATAGGAATACTGTGCAGAAGTAATGGACTGAAATTTATTCTTTTCTTAATACCTTAGTGAAGGTAACAAGAGTCATTGTACCACTTGGAGTGAATGGTTTGAAAGATTTTCCTCAGGTTAAGCACCACGTGTTCTTCTTTCAGAAAAGTCTTCTCTTTCAGTAGAAATGGTAAGAATTTTATCTTTTTCATGTATAGACCAGAGAAACATAGGTTGAATTTCATTTTCCTCTTTCACCAAAGCCCTAAAGTAAGAGATTATAAAAGTTGTCTTCCTCCTCTTGCAGGAGTTCCAACCAGCAGGAGGCAACTTCCTGCTCCTCTTGTAATAGATATCCTCTGTGGAGCAACAAAGATCTCAAGGTTTACTGGTTTAGAGAAGATGTAAAAATGAAGAATGGTCATGTAGCCCAGGGGACCTTTCAAGAATACATACTTGCACAAAGAACTGATTAGTATGCTGGCTTGGGTTATACTCCCTGCCCCTAGTAGTGCTCATATATTTTACATAACTAATTAAGAAAAATGAAGAAGCAGCCCTAGTAGCAAGGATCAAAATCCTGTTTCACCATTTTTATGTGAATAGCCTACATAATAGGTTACAAAGTCATTTTCTTGTTTCTTTGCTGTAATTATTATTGAATCCTTCTCTATGCATTGGCAATGGAGAGTGGAGACTTGCTGAAGTTCAGAACAGTTGATGATTATTCCTTGGTAATTCAAGCACTTGAGTGCCTTCTAGTTGAAAGTGATAAATAAACTCCCTTTCTGAGAGCAGTTCTATTCCTCATAGAGATTACAAAGATTGTAAAACTGCCTTTGCATGGTCAGTAATACCATGTTTGGACAAACAACATTTGAAGGCTTCCTATATTTTATACACAGTCTGCTTCTTAAACTTTTATCAATAGAGAGTCAAAATATCAAATTTTAACCTTCAGCTATAGCACCTGCACAGTTCCTGCGTAAATCCAAGTTCTCTAGATAATTCTATATATACCAAATGTTAGATTTCATTGAAACAAATATTGATTGTGCCAAAATTTAGCTATGAAGCCATGCATTGTAAGGAAGTGATGTATAATTTTTCAAAGCCATATGTAATTCTAAATACGTTTTTGTTACCCCGTTAACTACATAACTGGTTACACATTAATATTTTGAAGATAAAATCATAGAATCATAGAAGCATAGAATCTTTAGAGTTGTAAGGGAGATTTATAGGTCATCTAGTCCAACGCCCCTGCAATGAACAGGAACATCTACAGCTAGATCAGATTGGTCTATCCTGACCTTGAATGTCTCCAGGGACAGGAGTTCTACCACAACTCAGGGCAACCTTTTCCAGTGCCTCACCACCCTCTCTGTAAAAGACTTTCTTCTTATATCCAGTGTAAATCCACCCTTTTTAAGGAGCATTCTCTTCTTCAGGCTGAGCAGTCTCAGCTATTTTGGCCTGTCCTTGTAGAAAAAGTGTTCCATCCCTTGAATCATTTTAGCAGTCCTCATCTAGAAATATCCTGATGGGTCCACATCTCTCCTGTACTGAGAAATCCACATCTGGATGCAATACTCCAGGTGAGGTCACACCAACTCAGAGTAGAGGGCCAGAATCACCTCCCTCAACATGATGGCAGAATATGGTTGGTTTTCTGGGCAATGAGAGTAAATTGATGGCTCATGTCCAGCTTGCCATCCAGCAGTATCCCCAGGCCCCCTTCGGCAGGGCTGTGCTCAATCCTTTCCTCCCCCTGCTTGTACTGGTTGTGGGGGTTGTCACGATTCAGGTACTAAAACTTGAACTTAGCTATGTTAAACCTCTTAAAGTTCTCATGAGCCCACTGCTCAAGCCTGTCTTGGTTCCTCTCGGTGGCAGTACTGGAGCTGATAGTCTTTAATATCTTCATCAATTACACTGACAGTAGATTCTACAACAGTCTGTAGCTTTGTGTCATCTGCAAACTTGCTGAGGGTGCACCTGACACCACTGTTGATGTCACTGATTTATGATATTAAAGAGTATTGGTCCCAGCACTGACCCCTGGGGGACACCCCTCATCAATGATTTCCATCCAGACATTGAGCCATTGACCATCACTCTCTGGACTCAATCCTGCAGCCAGTACTTCATCCATCAAGCATTCCACCCATCAAATCCATATCTTTCCAATTTGGAGAGAAGGATGTTGTGTGGGACCATGTCAAAGGCCTTACTGAAGTCCAGACAGATGATATCAGTGGCTCTTCCCTTGTTCGCTGATGCAGTTACACCACTGTAGAAGGAAACTCTGTTGGTCAGGGTGGACTTCCCTTTGGTAATGCCATGCTGGTTGTCTCATATCACCTCCCTGTTTTCCATGTGCCTTAATATGGCATACAGAAAGATCTGTTCCATGAGCTTCCCTAGCACAGAGATGAGGCTGACAGGACACTAGTTGCCTGGGTCATCCTTGCCATCCTTCGTAAAAATGATTGAGATACTGCCTTTTTTTCCAGTCACCAGAGACTTCACTTGGCTGCCACAGCTTTTCAAATATCACTGAGAATGTCTTGGTGACTACATCAGCCAGTTCCCTCAGGACTCTGGGATGCATCTTAGTGGGACCCATAGACTTGTGGATGTTCAGATTCTTCAAGTGGTCATGACCCTAATTTTTGTTTACAGTGGGAGAGACATTGCTCCCCCAGTTCCAACCATTTAACCCATCCTCTTGAGAGGTGTGTAATCAGCATTTACCAGAGAAGACCGAGGCTAAAATATTTTTGAGTACCTCCACCTTCTTCTATCTACAGAGTTTGTAACAATGAAATAGAATACTAGCACAATTTACATGAGATGTATTCTCTCACCTGGTGTGACAAGCCATGACAATGGAAGAAGACTCAGAAGACAGGTATGGGTGATGTGCTCATGAAACTAAGAGAAGAATGAAGGAAATGACAACTATCATACTGGAAGTTAAATTTATTTTAACATAAAAGGGGCCAGATGGTGGCCCTTATTGTACATAGAAGTCTTTATTAGTTGAGGGTGTCATTGGTTTGTATCAGTGGCCTTCCTATGTTCCAACCTCCTAAAGTCAATATAGGTCATTAAAAAAAAGCAATCAACAGGACTTTAAAGACAGTAAGCTAGCTTGGGCCAGCTTCAACCCATGTTTTCTTTTCCAGTGTGTGGGGATGTCCAGTGTTGTGAGAATTAACATATACTGACAGTTAATAGGAATCACATTTTGTAAAGTGATTTAGACAGACTGTATTTGCTATGTTGTGCTTGTGTAGTGGTTTCAAGATACTGACTGCTAAATCACATTTCTAAATCAAAATTCAATGTAATAGCAATTATATTTAAATAAGTAAATGTATTATTAAAACATTAAACCATTTTAGTGTGGAAAATCTGAAAACAAACAAGCAAAGAAACCCCATCATCAGACTATTGGAATCTGATACCCTGTAGTCTATGTATGTGAAATACCTCTAATATATATGTAGTTACCATATTTAAAAAGTACCTGTTACATGAAAGCCAGAATTGTTTGTAAGAAATATTTAAACGCGTTTTAATGAAACAGTGTTTCATTAACATGCTCCAAGCTGGAGCAGTCAGTGACTAGTGAATCCATAAAGAAGATGAGGGGTAGGGATATGGGCAAAGTGCCAGGCAGGGAGAGAGGCCGTGCCAGTGCTCAGGGTATATACACGTGTGTGTGTACTGGTGAGCCTGCAGGTGTGTGCATGTTCTTGTATCACAGACCTGCTCTCTCTGCTAGCACAAGAGGAGAAGGCGACCTCACTATCCAAGTATATGTTTCATGAGAATCCTGTGTGAGAGTGCTGCTGAAGGCAGTGTCTTGTCTGTGGCAGTCTGTGTGACCAGCTGTATCAGTGTCTGCTGTGCTCACAGAGCATGGCTGTATTCATGTTCTTATCTGGGACACATATTCAGCTTTACTACTGTTTGAACTTGCGAACATGAAAGCAGCATAAAATCATAGAATCATAGAATCATAGAATCGCTAAGGTTGGAAAAGACCCACAGCATGTGCATTCCTGAAGCTGAGCAGAGGTCCTGAATCCCCAGGGCATCTGGCTGGGCTCCAGCACCTGGGAGGCAAGCAGTCTGAACAACTTGTAACGGTCTGAGTTCAAAAATGGTCCAATATGGAAGTTTTTTATTTTGAAGACTGAATACTGTTCTGGCAGATCTGCCTATTTGAATGCAATAAGTTATTTTTAGAGACTTGAAGCATAAATGCTTTTGTTCCTCTGAAACTTTTACAGTGGAAATATCACTATATAACAATGACAAATAAAAAGAAAATTGAAAAAAAAATAAAATTGGCAGTATTTTTGTGTCTATTTTGTGTGGAAAGAATGAGAAAAACCTGAAATCTTGCCTGAAAATTCAAAGTTAAAGAAAAATTAACTGTTCTGGATATGGATTAGGAATGCACATTTACAGTGAATGTTTTTATTTCTGGGTGGAAGATAAAAATTCCTGTCATCACCTGTACAAATTTTAACTGTTAATATCCAAATAGAAAAAAAAGAACTCTCTGCAACTTCAAGTACCATAGCATCATGTATACATGCAAAAAAAACATCAGGATGATAACAAAATATAATACCAAGATTATAACAAAATAGCAAACATGCCTTCATTCCATAAAACTGTAACTCTTAGAATGAATTTTATGTTCTTCTAATTTTGGATATTCCTCACTAACTTCTTCAGCCCCTCCCTTCACCCACGGCCAAGAAAAAGTCCTTTTTTCCTGTCAAAACATAACTTTCATGAGTTTTGCCAGCAGCAAGGATTATTTTCCCACAACTCTCATAGTAAATTAGAAATGGGTTAATCTCTAATGGCAAGGAAGTATGACTGAGATAAGCAATTTATGTGAAACTTTTCTTGGTGGCCTAGGGCCTGCACTGGGAATTTATCATTTAGTATTCCACCATATGTTTGGAGAGTTAAGACTATATTGTGCCACTTCAGGAAAAATCAAAGGAAAGCTAGTTCTGGAAGTCATATTGTCTCAGGAGAAGACCAGAAGCTTTAACAGCTTGAAATTGTGTCAGCACAAGATAGAGAATAATTTGTTGAACACCTTTATGTTCAAATAAACCTACCGTCCACCTGAGGACCATCCAACTTTATTATATACCAAACAGGGGGGTTGCATCTACTTGTTTATGCCCCTACTTCAAATATTTTCCAAAGCACTTGAAGGCAATGGAAGTCTCCAGTCCCTTTTTACACTGAAAGTGCAGCTTCTTTCTGCTATGTACTTTTGCATGTGTGTATGATAAAGTCTCATTACTAAGCTAATGTTATTCCAGTTGTGTAACGACTCCTTTTAGAAAAGGGAAACTTGTCTGCCTGATGTTTTAGGCTGGGTGCTTGGTGAGTATTCTCAGCTCTAATGCAGTTTGATTCCAGATCCTTAAAACTTTTATTTCTTCTCCATCCATTCTCTTGCTAGTGTCTTTCTCTACTGACTATAGATAGAACCACATTCAATAGCTATGTAGTCATAGCTCATTACTAAACAAATTATAGGAGAAGTTATTGTCTACTGTACTACTGTAAGTAAAGGCAATAGCTTTTATATATTAGACTTTGTCTGCACTCTTTTTTACTATCATGACTACTTAAAACTAATGCTTGTTCAATACCTAATACTGTTTACTCCAGACCTTCCAAGTCTAGTCTTTTATTTCTTTTCCTTTTTATTTAAGCTTTCTCTAGTTTTCAGCAGTCTTCCCTAGAATAATTTGTCAATTTGGATTTCACATATGGTTATTATTTTGCAGATGCATTTCAAAATCAGCTACATTTTTTTTTATAATTATTTTTTAATTAGAAATGGGATTCACTCAAGAAGAAAGTGTTTTTCTTTTGTTTTTTCTGGGAATTGGAACACTGAAAACAATCTTCAGGTATCATCACAACTCCAGATCGTTATTGTGCTTTTGATGTGTTTTGGTTTTATTGACTTGTGTGGGGCCTGGGTTTGTTTTTTGTTTTGTGACTTTTTTGGTTGGTTGTTTGATAGGTTTTGGTAGATTTTCTGACAATAAGCACAGATCAAAATCTGCTTACAGTATTTCCACTAGCATCCATCCTAGTTAAGATGTTAGCACAGTATGCTGAGATAAATATTAAATAGCAATCAAAACACTTTATTTAAAAAGCAGATTCAGAGACAATAGATTTGCTAATTTATGTTGTTTTCTCAGTGTCACCTTGCAGCTATGGAATACATCAAGCTGTATTGTTTTTTTTCTCCCTACCTACATGGATGATTCATTTCACCATGGTACTGACCTGCCAAATCACCAGTGTCTATTTTCTGGGCTTGCACAGTCCAGAAAGGAAAATGAGATCTTGAATTTTAACTGATTAAATTGTACTCCATATTTCAAGTAAATATAAGCAGAATTTGTATTTCTACAGTTTTGCCCACTGAGGCAGCCTAACCAAAGCTATCAATTACTAGCAGCTGAATGAGGCTATTATCAGAAATATGGATTCATTATTTGTATCTGGAATCTTTGGATCAACTTTTTCTATCTATTTTCTTCTCAGGCTGCAAGTGCATGTGACTGCTTAAAGCAGTCCTTTTTTCTTGGAGGCAAGGTAGAGAGGGGATAAAATGTTGTTAGGTACTGCTTGCTCAGTATTTTTTAAGAAATAAATTAATCACTACTAGAAAGAGTATATTCATGGATAACATGAATGTTCATTATATAACAAGAAATACTAACAGCAGACTGAGGACAGACCCTATTGAGTGAGTGCACAGCTCTTCGCACTAAAGAGCTGAGTATGACTGCCTGTAATTTTATTTGCTGCCTTTGCACCTTTTTCGGCTGCTTGAAAACCACTTAGGGCAGAGACTTTGCTTTTTTATTTGTACAATTCTTGGCATAAGGGAGTTTAATAAAGGCATTGTTGGGCTTATTGAATCTTCCAGAAATAACTTCTAAATTTAACAGTTAAGGTTAATTTAAAAAGAGTAAATAGTTATGTGTTCAGCTGATTACATGAAAAATTTTTCTATGTAATTTAGATAAATGTTTTCCTGGCAATGAAACTGAATAGAAAAGTATTAATTATTCACAAAGTAAATGTAATCACATTGCACAGCCAAATGAAATTAACAGATATTACCAAGAGGAATACGGAGACCATAAATATTAAATATTGAAGGTGGAAAAAAATGCAAGATATCTATGTTATTATTTTTTCTGCTGTGTATGTCTTATATTACTAAAATTTCCAAAATGGAAGTAGAAGAGATTTTTAAATGTATGTCAATTCTCTATTCCCTGTTGTTCTTCTTCTCGCAAATAAGAGAAGGTATGTGAAGAAAACTATCTGAATAATTTCTTAGTGAGTTAGAATTCACAAAAGATATCTTTCACCAATGACTCTCTGTGATCTCTGGAAAGTGATATTGCATCCACAAACAGGCTTTTCTGCCACAGAATTTGTCTGTCTTGAAAGGCATACAGATAACTAGAGGGCTGACAATTTTATTACTAACGAATGTGCCATACCTTTCACAATAACACTGACTGTAGGTAGCCACCCATATCTCAGTTGTGCATTATTTCACCTAGGAATATATAATTTTCTTTTCTTCCGTATGGGCCATCATTTTTCACCTTTCTTTTTATGAATGTCTGTGCTATACTGGCAGACTCTTTGTACTGCTGCTAGAGTATGGTCCCAGCGCATACTGATTGCAGGTTGTTGCTTCCCCTGAGCACCAAATTTCTGGACCACACCAAAATTATTCATTGTTAAAGGTACTTATTAATAAGTATTCAGTATGAGTAATTAGGGAGTATAACTAGTTTTACAGTGTGGCCTGCATAATTCACTTATGCTTTTGCTATGAATCATTCTTTAGAAAAGTCTAAAAGAATAATATCCTAAGCTAAGAACTTAAATTAGTTGTCTGAAATTAAGGAAAACACCTACTCAGAACCTGAGATATATGACAGAAGATTACAATTGCAATTACAAATGTTGCATTGTTTTAAATATTTGTGTTAATGCAAACAATCATATTTTAGTTTAATGCAACACAGAAATGCTTTTCAAGATAATACAGGTGAGCTCAAATATATCAAGAATTTAAAATGATTATTTTGCAGGACTGTATGTATGCACTGAATTGAAATGCACTGGAGTATTTTAAAATGCTTAAAATACTAATTCTAATGCTGTAAGACTGTGCAGTACTTCATATAAACTCTCCTTCAAACAAGTTGGACAGTAATCCAGCTGCTAGATGACATCTTGCCAGTTATCTGAGTAGTCTTTAAATTGGGCATTTAAATGTAATTTCCTTTTTGCACTGTTTAGCTCTAGAAAGCCACTACCTGCAAGTAGACAAGCAGATTTAAGTGTTCCAAATGTATAACGTACATTAATAAACATTTATATTTGCTTACTGAAATAAAAGGAAATGAAAAGAAAAGTTCAAGAAGCACTTTGCAATCTGTCCTTTACAGCCTTCCTGCCTTTACAGCCTTCCTACAGCAAGTAAAGAATAATCATGTCTTATGCTTGGTGCACAGAGATAAAGTAGACACACTGTAACCCTTTATCTGTGACCATCCAACCAATTCTTTATCCACTGAATAATACACCATTCAAATCCCCATCTCTCCAATTTGGAGATAAGAACATGATGCAGGATCATGTCAAAGGCCTTGCACAAATCCAGGTAGATAACATCTGTTGCACTTCCTTTGTCCACTGATTTCATTACTCAATTATAGATGGCCACCAGATTTGTCAGGCATGATCTACCCTTGTTGAGGCCATTCTGGATTTTTTTGATGACCTTTCCATCTCACATATGCCTTAACATCTCTTCAGGAGAATCTTTTCCACTATCTTTCTGAGCACAGAGCTAAGGTTCATTGGCTTTTCCTTTCTCCCTTTCTTGAAAATGGGAATGATGTTTCAGAAAATTTGCTTATGACACCAAGCTAACAGGTTGATACAATAGAAGGAAGGAGCACCATCCAGAGGGACCTGGACAGGCTTTAAAAGTGGGCAAGTGAGAAGGTTATGAGGTTTAACAAGGCCAAATGCAAAGTGTTGCACTTAGGTTGAGGCAATCCCAGATATGAGTACAGACTAGGATAAGAATTCATTGAGAGCAACCTTTTACAGAAGGGCTTGCAGGTCCTGATGGATGAAAAACTGGACATGAACCATCAGCATGCACTTGCAGCCCAGAAGGCCAACAGTTTCCTGGGATGAATCAAGAGAAGGGCAGATAGCAGAGAGAGGGAGATGATTATCCTCCTGTACTTTATCTTTTTAAGACCCAATATGGATTACTGTGTCCAAGCCTGGGGGCCCCCAGTGCAGGAGAGATGTGGGGCTGTAGAAATGAGTCCAGAGGAGGGCCACAAAGATGATCAAAGGGTTGGAACACTTCTCCTATGAAGAAAGATTGAGGGCTTGTTCAGCATGGAGAAGACTCCAGGGATACCTCATTGTATCCATCCATCATTTGAAAAAAGCTTACAAGCAGGAGAGGACCAACTTTTGACATGGTCCAGTAGTGACAGAACAAGAGGGAATTGGTTTAACTAAAAGAGGGGAGATTTAGGTTAGATGTTAGGAAAAAATTATTTACTCGGAGGTTGGTGAGGCACTAGGTTGTTCAGAGAGATTGTGGATGGCCTGCTCCAGAAATCAATCAAGCCAGGCTAGGATCCTAGGCAGCTTGATCTAGTGGTTGGCAATCCTGCCTATGGCAGACTGTTTTGAACTAAACGATCTTTGAGGTCCCTTCCCACCTAAGCCATTCTGTAATTCTATAGTTTTTCCAGTCACCAGGGACTTCACCTAACAGCCATGACTTTCCAAATATGATTGAGAGTTGCTTGACAACAACATCATCCAGTTCCTTCAGGCCCCTGGAATGTACGTTTCCTGGCTCCATAAATTCATATACATTCAGCCCCATGTTCTGCTCTTCTACTGTGGGGGTCTTCTCTGCCCTAACTCCTGTCTAGAAGTTAAGAGACGTGAGAGGTGTGGGTTAACTGCCAGTGAAGACCAAGATAAAGAACTTGTTGAGTATCTCATCCTTCTCCATGTTTGCTGAAATCAGTTCTCCCTTCTCATTTATTGTGTGGGGTAGAATCATAGAATCATAGAATTACTCAGGTTGGAAGGGACCTCAAGGATCATCATGTCCAACCGCAGCCTAACC
>PPHD01023127.1:1751-12576 GCA_002909625.1 Bambusicola thoracicus | reverse complement strand
GCAAACATTTATCTTGTAGCAGAGAAGTGAGATAACACCAAAAAAGGCTGTGATGAACATAACAGATCTTTCAGTAACACTGAATGCAACCTCCACACTGTCATCTAGTGGACTTAATTGTAATATCCAGAGCTCAGCTTAATACTACACTGTAATTTCCCTGGACGTGCACAGCAAAAACACTTCATTTTTTTTTCCTCCTGTGTTGTTTCTGCCTCTTCCCACCCAGTTCATTTGAGATTGCTTCGTTCTGAATCACCTTTATAAGATAATCTCATTCCCTCCATTTTAATGTACAGCAATCCCTTTTTTCTTTGTCTTACTGTAACTTCCAAACCCCACTGCCAGCTACTGACTACAGAAACTCTTCTTTCTTCTCTTTTAGTTCTTCACAGTAAGGTAGAAGTAACTTTGTTATCCATGAAAGACAGAATAAATGCCCTTATGGATGTTCTGTAAGTGATGCACACACTCAGTACCTCTCTTTTACCTCACGTGACATCTCTGCATCTTCAGCTCCACACTGTTTGCAGTATTCTGTTCTGAGGAACTGCCCAGTAAACTCAAGTGCTACACAGGTAAGGAATTTATGGCATAAAATTATGCCAGTTATTTTTGCCTACAACTCAACATGTAACTATAACAAAGTAGGCAGAATACAAATAAGATGAATGCTAGCAAAGTGGTGTTGTTAGCATGTCAAACTCTTCCAGAGTCCTAAATCCTCTCCGTTCAATAAGGCTTGGTCCTTAGGGTTTGCACTCATGACACCACAGCTCCAGACCTGTTCTCCATGCCAGGCTGACACAAGGTGAGACACGCTTGCCTTTGTAGCTGTTGATTTCTAGACAGCAGGATCTTACGGTGCTAATCCCACTCTACTGGGCCTACTTCTTGGTCTTTGATTTTCCCTTTTATCCTCTCAGTTTCAGCGACCTGCAGCCTTCTGTATTTCCTAATCTATGCAGCCAGCTTGCTCACTCTCCCTGGGGAGTCAGCTCCGAATCCATCCTGCAGACAAACTGTCACTCCATCTGCATCCTGCAGCTGCCTTCCTGTGGAGCCAGCTCCCCATGCTGACCCAGAGATATCCAGTCCCTTCACTCTTGCTCTGCAGCTGGTTTAAGCACAAGGATTGTACAGTATCCACCCTATGGTCTGTTAGATGTTAAATCAGCAATTAGCTAAATATATTAATGCCAGGCCAGCAATTCTACTACAGACTTACAGTTACACTAAGTCAGTGATTTGACCAGTCTCTGTCTCGTTGGAAGAAATGCTAAATATGTTTGTGCTGGTTCTGCAATTTTGTTAGTGGCCCATTTCATCTCAACACCTAATTTTGCTTACCAAGGGTCTGTGATCCTCCCTTGCTTGCATTTTTTTCTCACTAAAGATGAGAAAGAAGGAAACATTACTTGTCAGAAACTGTAAAGGAGGAATGTGAAGCCACTGACATACAACAGAGAGACCTTAAATGTTGTTTAGGATAACAGTTTTATAAACAATCACCTAGTAGTCCAGAGCTTTTCTTCTCTGTAACCAAACTTTTGTGTTCACATCAGAGGCTCACTCAGAAACTTTTGCATGAGTCCATTCCAAAGTTATTTTTAATAGAAATTCCCATTCAAACAGCCATTTTAATAATCCTCCTCTAAAAACCCTGAGAAAAGATTGTTCCACAGTCTACAAGACAGGCTCTGGGTTGGATGGGACCCTATTCAATCAATTCCTGGGCCTGATTTAGGGGTTTGCAACTCTGTCCATGGCAAGGGGGTGGAACTAGATGATTTTTAAGATGCCTTCCAATCCAAGCCATTTCGTGATTCTGTGAAGATTGAGCTAGCTGGGAAAAGCAGCCCTGGATACATTGACTTCCAGACAAATCTGGAAGTGCAATGTTCAGGCAACCCACTCTACAAAAACCTGGCCTTTTCAGCAAACGATTTTCATGAATTCAGATTATTTTTAGTAAATAAAGACATAATGCATGAAGAACATAAGGAATGCAGAAATCTATGCTAGATATGTGTGCTAGATATGACTTCAGAGCTCCAAATGACAGTTGAACATTGAATCTGTTACAGACCTCGCTGGCAGGTGGCTGGTCTCCTGAAGACAATGGCTAACCCAGCCTACCACGGAGCTCTTAATAGAAACCCTTTCATTTTGGAGGGAACACCAGAATAGTAGAGCTCAGATCAAGAGAAAAAATAGCGGAGAACAGATTTTTCCCTCCATCATTTTATCATAAATACATAAACCATGTCTCCTAAGAGATGGAACAACCATAAAGGCAACATGGTCATAACAGAAACATTCTCAGAGAAGGGTATCTACCTAGCTGGAAGCCCAAGGCATCCTTGATAAGGGCAGAACAAAGACAGAAACTGTTGTAACGAAATTACCTTCTAGGAAAGCTGAAGGCAGCAACAACTGTTCGAGGAAATGGTTTCCAACGCCCATTTATGTATGGCCACCGAAGATATAAAAGCAACTTGCTATCTTCCCACAGCAGGCTTCTCTGCACAAGGTCTCCCAGTCAACCAGATTCTTGCCACAGACATTTGGCTGACTCCAGACCCTCCATGCAGACTTCCCTTTGCTGAATAACCACAGTCCTAGAGCACTTTGCTGAGCACCGTACCAATAATACCTCATTATAATAATGTGTGCCTGTAGTAAATAATGTCAAGTATATATTTACTGATAATAATTTGTAAGAGATTGGAATAAAGAAATTCAAGAAACAAAAACCTTTGTGTTGTTGTGTACTGCATAATCCTACAAACCACTGCTGTGATCCTGTACATGCCTGTGGACAGGGAAACCCTTATAAACTGGGACACAAATTAAACAGGCAGATACACTTTGATATCTGTGGATCACTCTTGGTCCATTTTTCAATTCTAACATGTCCCATTTCTGAGTTCTGTCTTGTTGTGCTATATCCTACTGGTATGATTTGGTCTAATTTAGTGAAAGTATTACCTCTGTAAACTATCATAAGTAATAATGATAATAAATAGAGTTCTAAACATCCAGTTCACTCTAGTGTAAAAAAACTGAGCTCACAGGCATTACTTACACCACAAAACCAAAACAAAATTAAACCCTTCTGGCTTAGGCAAGGTAACAGTAGAAACATAAATGCTTTTCACACAGGCACTGCAGAACGCAGTAGGATGCCTCAACCACAGCAATATTAGGGCATTTAAGCCTATCTTAATGAGCTGGTAGAGGTTTCCTTAACACTAGTTGCAAAAAGGGTGTGTGTGACAGTGAGCGGAAGAAGGCTGCTGTGGCTAAGCCAGGAAGAGAAGGGGTAGAGGAGGGAGGGAGAGCAGGAGAATCAGCAAAAAAAAAAAAAAAAAAAAAAAAAAAAGGGTAAGAAGTGTTGAACACAGACTTGGGAGAAAACCAAGGCATGGTATTTCCTTTAGACTCCTTGCTTGCTGGAAAAATGGACCAGCAGCTGCTAAATAGAAGCTGCCATCCCCTCTCACTGCTAGAGGATTTATCCTGAGCTACATGACACGGAGCCTCAAGGGCATGAAAACATCAGCTCAGGGTGTGGGAGCTACAGTTGATGTTACTGGGGGCGTTATGAGCTCTGTGCGTGAAACAAGTTTCACAGTCCTTGAACAGAAACAATCCCATGAGGATTTTTCTTTCTGCGCTTCTGCTATCTTTTCCCTTTGGGGGAAAAAAAACAGCATCTTTGCTATGGCTATAGATAAGTCCGTGTTGCTCACTGGTATCACAGCTTCTGGGCATCCTGGAAGCTACTGCATGCTGAGGATTGGAGGACACGGACTACATGGTAATGCAACATCCTAGCCATGGGCAAGCAGCTGATTTTACATCTGCGTGCACTACCTTTACAGCAAAGTTTACTGCTCCCTTAGGGAGGAATTATTTTCCTCTTTAGTCCTGTAGTGAATTAACTCTGGCTAGCAGCTTAAGGCCCACACTGCTTACTCATTCCTCATTCATCCATCTGCAGGATGGGGGAGGAAAGAGCGAAGAAGAGAATGAGAAAACTTGGTAAAATCACCCACTGTTTACAGTCATAAGCAAAACAGTCTTGCCTTGGGGAATTTAAATTAATTTATTACAAATTAATATAAATACTTGAGTAGTGTAAGGAAACAAATGAACAAAACAACAACAACAAATAAACTAATATATCCACACAGAAGGGAAAAAACTTTTCCTTCCTCATTCTCTGGCTCAGCTCCACTCAGTCACCTCAGGCACCTCTCTTCCCTGCGTATTGCCACCACAGACCATGCTCAGTCCCTCTAGCGAGGCAGCCAGCAGTGTGGTGGACTGGGACCAGTTCCTCTCTGTTGCTCCTTCCCTCCACCTTTTTCCTACGCTCCAGTATGGGACCTCAATGGGCTGCAGACTCTTTGGCATGTATCTGGGCTAGCCAAAGCTAATGAGTTCTCTTGCGATATTGTGATAGAAAACAGCAGAATCTAAAAAACTTAGTCAACATACTTTGCTAATCCAGCTACCTCAGTTATTAGTGAAAATTTGCTATTCAAATTAATATGATAGAAGATATCAAGTGCCTGCAACAAACTAAATTGGAGCTCTACTCATCCTTATGTTGGCTCTGGCACAACCAGCATCTCTCACTTAGTTCCCTGGGAAAAAGTTGTATGGCAGAAGATGTCCCTTATCCAAGAAGATGGTCACCACAGAGCCAGGAGGATACTCTGTAATCAGAGCTTGATTTGTTGCTGTGCCTCAGGCATACTGATACCTCAACTTGCCACATCCACAGTTTTCCTGGTTTTGACACACCTTTCCTCTCATGCTTCTCCTCCCGGAAGTTTTTGGCAGGCACACCGCTAACTACAGCTGCCCTGTGTCCCATAGATCACATGCTGGTTTCTCCCATGCAGTAAACTCAATTCCTCCCATGTGGTTAGATGGCATTACACAAGATCACGATGGCTCAGAACTCAAAGACTCATTTCTGCATGAAACATACATGAGGCCTCTTCTGACCCCTAGGGCTCAAGGGCAGGCGTCTCAGTTTGTCTACTGCCAGATCTAGCATGGGTTCACCTGGAGGCCACAGCCCCTCTAGTGAATTACCTGCTCTTCTGGGGGCAGCAGTTACCTCAGGAGTATCTGCACCACCATGGAGCACCTCCTCCTCCCACCAGTGTCCTTCCAGCTCTTTCTCATTCTCTTTTCTGCCTCTCTCTATGGTGCTGTCTGTCCCCCAAAGTGCCCCCAGCCTGGCTGAAGGGCTCAGCTATGCAGGGCAGCTCCTGGCCTCCTCCCAGAGATGGGCCGCATGCTCCCCTTCCACTGCCAAAACTGTGCCACCCACATGCCATAAAATCCTTATAGATCTGTTATCAGAAAAATATGCACATGTGCGCACTGTTAGGTAGTTTCACACTCAAGTTTTCTTCTTGCACTCTCTCCCATTAAACATTGCCTAGAGAACAGAAGGGACCTCTCAGCCTGGTCAAACCAAGGACCCTTTAAAAACATACCTGTTTGTTAATTTCAACCTTATTCATCAAGAATTGCTGATTCATCACTCACCACTGATCTATCAGAACTGTACAATCAAGCAGTAAAATGACAAATATTCAATCCATGTAGTGCTTTCTGCAAATTGTATCCACATCAGAATGACCCATGAATGCTCATACTAACCACAAAAGAGGATTACAAAAGAGAGCAGGCATTTCTACTGATGGAATCCCAGGATTACCTCTGACCAGCCACAAGGAGGGAGCAGCACTTACAGCTCTAGCATTCATACATCGAGCCATTGTCAACTGTAACATACACACTTGGCCATTCACCTGTTCCAAACACATGGACCAAACCAATAGGGGAGACTGTCGTCAAAACATTGCAGAAGAAGTCCCTACAGTTTCTTATTTCACTTGAAACAAAACATCCCAGAAGTACAGAGGAGCTTAAGGCCACCCACACTCACCCAGTACAGACAGCAGTGGGACTTCTCATCTTACTGTTTTTTTCCCTGAGAGCCTTCCTTTACGTTATGGATGGAAACCTATCGCCTCAGTGCTAAATTAACACAAGCCAAAAGCACTGTGGACCTACGGTTCACAAATGAATCTAGGGCGAGTCTCCTTGGGATACCATGATTATTAAATATCTCCTTCATCTTGCTTGTTATGTCAGGGTGAAGCTTTCCCTACGTGTGTCTACATAGAGACACTGGTGACTTACACAGAACATCTATCATTATGGCAGAATATAAAGATGTTTTTCAGTGTTAATACTACAAAACCCCTTAAAATGAAACTTTATTTATGTGTGTGTATATATAGTTACCTGCAAATGTTAAACTATGGCATTTATTCATGCTCTCTTTCCCATACTCTTTCTATACAGAGAATATCGCTTCATTGTAAAAGCATTTTAAAATGTAAGGTTTAAAGACTCATGCATGATTAAGTCCTGTTTGTTGTTACTGAAGGTCACATCAGAGATGAAATCCGCCTCAAAGTGATGATACCTCTGAATAGTTTCAACCATAGTCAGCTCTGTGAGGTGCAGGGCAGAAATGCAAAAGAGCAACATCAAGTTTTCCTATAGAAAGATTTTCATGATGGCTCTTCTGCCATGCTGCCCACACTGTATGAGGGCTGCTCCAAAAGTAATGCCTCCTATGTCACTATGTTGGCCCATGATGTCAGAAATAGATGTTGGTGGTATGGCAGCAGCAGTTGAACCTTCCAGACAATGTTCCGCTAAGTTTTGTTGCCATGTGACAGATGGCAGCAGAGGGGCAGCCTGACAAAATGGTGTCTGACATGGAAGTGCAGATGAAGCAAAGGTGTTCCACTGAATTCCTCCATGAGGAGAAAATGGCACCCGTTGACATTCCCCAACACTTGATAAACATTTACAGAGACTGAACCGCTGATGTGAGCACAGTGAGGTGGTGCGCTTCAGCAGTAGTGACAGCAACAGTGGGTCACCTCCTCTGGTGCACATACTTATAAGTGCAGCAGGCAGGCTCTTTTCCATCACTGACAAAAACACAGAACTAATGGTGACAACTATGCAGGAAAAAAAAAGTGTTTTGCAGCTGAGAATTTGCTCTCTCTTTGTATCTGTTGTAGTTCCAATAGAAATAAATAGGAGGCAGTACTTTCAGAGCAACATACATAGCTGCAGGTGATGCCCACAGGAAAAGGAGACAGGACCAGAAACAGCCACATTCAGTCCTCTCTTATACAGGTCTGTGGTCATGCTGGTGTGACCACAGTAAGAGGTTTGATGTGAACATATGATATTTCTGTGGATTTCCAGACTGCTTATTTTAAGGAGCAGATGGTTTTCAGGCTTTTTGTGTGACTCCCTGTAGATGCTCCTCGTAGCCATAATGCTGCTCCTTGCAGGTATTTCACTCTGAGCAGCTGTCTGAATGGACAGTGGCCAATTTAGCAGTCCTGGCCATTTATCAAAGAGATACCAATAGTGGAAGGAAGTTATGGCTATGAAGTTAATACACTGGGGACTGGAACTGAATAGAGCAGTGTAAAATAACAGTAATTGCACTGAATGCGGCATCACTGAGCCCAAACTGTAAATTACATTGAAGGACATTTGCTCACAGAGCTTTGCAAATTAGAAATGCATGACAACCTCTGGCATATCCTGAGGATAACTGCCACTGAACTAATTGTTCCATGTTGATAATACCATGATATTTTCCCTTTGTCAATATCCCTCAGCAAACCAGTTGTGATAACGAACAGTAAATAAATAAACCATTTTCTGTTTCCTAAAAGATTGTCTTGGTGTTGACTTTTTCCTTTTTTAATGTTTTGATAATTGCTCATATTTTCTGTTTTACTGACAGAGATTCTTAATAGCTGTGTGAAGACAGCATTTGTCTTTTCCTCTAGCCGCAAGAACTGGGTACAGCAAGGAACACGAGTCTCTTACACTTGAATATTTATGGGAAGTTCTTGTGAACTATTTCTTATGAAGCATGCTGCCAGACCTAGTCACAGTTTGAAAACAAGACTTTAAAGAACACTCGTGCCACCTGCTCACAAGCTACTGCTGTGGATCTGCTGGTTTGTACTAGGGAAACTTCCATCCCCTATATAACATGGCTGCCGTATCAATCAAACAGAATAATACCAAATATGTTTTACCTTTTTTTTGTTGTTGTTGTTCTAAGTGTCTTAGAAAATGAATTTGCAGGGTGACCCACAATCCATCACCCACCAGTGTCCAAGAAAAGCATTCTTTTTTCTTCTCACTTGCAGAGTGATTGTACGCACAAGGAGGGCATTTATCTTAGAGTTTATTCATACCCATTGCATCATAGCCTGTTCTTTCCAATCTATACTGTTCTCTTTGTTCCCTGAAGTCCAACTGAGAGAACACTACTGACTAAACAAAGCCTTTCAGCCTTACGCTGGTGCTGCCCATTCTAGTTGCTTATGCCTTCAAGCATGAGCAAGCGGCTCTCTATGCCAAATAATTTTGTTTCAGTTTAAAGATGTAATCTACAATAAATTCTCCTTAACTAGACTTCTACTTGCTCCTGGTGACACTGCATCCTGTTTCTGCAGTGCCCCAGATTCAGAACAGGATGTCTATAGCATTTTTTAATCAATACAGTTGAAACCAGGCAGGCAGAGAAGTAGCAAAAACAGCAATGTAAGTAGTATAAAATTAACAAAGTGCATCCAGCATCTCCAAAGAGATGTTCACTCACCTCCACAATCAGCAGCTCCTCTACAGTATCCCCTATTCAAACCCATATCGTCTCTGGTGCAAATTCTGCACATTATTCCCTGGATGGGTGCAAGAGAGCATCTCTTTTGGCTAGTTGGGAACCCACATTTCTCAATTTATGGGCTGCCCAGGGGCTCAGTTCTCCTTGTCTTTACCACAGTGTGAGAGGAAGGAAGGGCTCAAGAGTTTTCTCAGTTCAAACGAGATGAAAATTATCTCCACTGGTTTATGCTCAGTTCTGGTCAGAGTTAAAAGTTATGGGTTGAAACCAAACTGGCAGGCTAATTTCTTTACAACAAGTACCTAATAGGGATGTAAGGAAAAGGCAGTGTGAGCCAGTTAACATACAGAGCACATTCTTGCTCCTTATTAGCTATAGTCATGTTTGGGTCCGAAGAAATATTTTTAGACCTGGTAGTTTAGTGAGAGACTGTTTTGTTGCAAAGATGAGTTTCTGGCTCCCAGGTTGTAGCCTATTGAACAAGGATTGCTATGGCAAGATGACTTCATTTTTTAATGTCATTTTTAGGGAGTATATTTATGAGTAGACCCTTTAAGCACTGGTGATCAGAGAAAAGAGGAGAGTACCCAGGGGATACGGGAGATTATGAGGTGATCAGTGGTGCACGCTCAGTTCTATAGCCTTAACTCTCTTTCAGAACATGGGTTTGTTTTCCTAACTCTTGAATTATTTATGTCACAACAACATAAGACTCAAACAAAAGCAGGAAACCAAATGGACCTCAATCATTCTAAGACAGGTAATTTTAGAAATACCTTAAGTCAGCACTGTAAGATCAAACAAACAATTCTCATCAGATAGCACTCCATGGAGTCGAGTGAACTAATCAGTATTGTAAAATACTTACATCCATGAAGCCACAGAGAGCAACACTAAAGATAACATACCTTCACAAAGTCTACTGTTACACTGTATGTCTTTCTCTTTATGCCATGACATATCCATAAATATGTGACAGAAACAGTTGTGATAACTCAAGTGTCAACAAGAACCTGGCTGGGGATGCACCTAAGGTGACACAAGGCATATTCCATGACAGATAAGATCATGCTCCACAATAAAACTAGAAAATATTCTTTCTAAAGTAGAGGTTGCGTGGATAGTGGCTCATCATTGGTCTGCTGGTGGGATGTGGCTCTTATGTCATCTCTTTTTTTCTGTTGTTTTTTGTCTTTCCTTCACTTATTAAATTGTCTCTGCTTTGACCCATGAGTTTCTTCCTTTCATTTCTGCTATTTCCTCCCCCAACCAACCAGGGAGCTGTATAGGAACTGTTGAGTCGTGGCCTGAGCCACTGACTGATCACCTGGGGAAAGGATGGGTCAGCCCTGGGACCACAGGTGAAAGCAATTCATTTAATAAAGTACAGCTGGAAAGATTATTGTAGTTAGATAACAAAGGAACAGAGAAGAAATATTTACCCACATGCAAAGATTTAGGCTCATGATGAAAAGCTCCACAAATGAGGAATCTCCAAGAAGAGACCCTTCACCAGTGGCAGTCAGCCTTTAAATAGGGTCTAGGAGAGGTGGAGCCAGGCTCCACCCCATCTGGTCACACAGGTAAATTGCCTTCACCTGTGCTCCCATGGCTGACTCAGTCCTTGCCTTGTGATCAGTCAGTGGTTCAGGCTGTGACTCAACAGTTCCCATATACCAAGGAACCCGGTGATGGTATCCTGAATAGATTGCAGAGTGGGCCACCCAGGAATGGACTATCCATGCCCGACCAATCTGCAGCAGAGACCCAAGATAGGAATACAGCCTGTATCTTGCCCTGGAGGGCAGACCTTCTCTTCCTGGTACCACTGAAACATCTGTATTACTCTCCACGAGTCTTTATGCCTCTAGGATCACCAGAAGGAGCAAAATGCCATCAAAGTGTTCCAGTGTTGCTGTGAGATCATGTGCAACACTCGGTGACGGCCTATGTGGGACTGACTGAACATAAGATGGGCCTGCACCAAATGACTGCATGCCTCCAGTAACACCACTGAGCACTGGCCCATGAGAGAACATGAACTTCAACCACAAACTG
>PPHD01023125.1:0-12577 GCA_002909625.1 Bambusicola thoracicus | reverse complement strand
ATATTTTTGCGACAGCCCATGATGGCTGAAGCAGGTAGGGATAAGTCTGGGTGTTTTCTCAGTATACAATTTCAGTGCCTGAGTCACATTCTCCATAGTAGCAGAAATGTTACTGTTTTACAGCATACTTACCCAAATTGCAGATCACGCATCTACTGCAGCTCTCTTTTTATGTTGTCTTAAAGAGAAGGGGATTTTTTTTCAACCTGAGAGGATGACATACTCATTATAGACAAAAGATTATTGCAGTAGATCAATTACTCACATAAGCAAATCCACTGACTTAAAGGGTTGAACTCTTCCCACTAATGATGTTCATTACCTTTTGAATTGGTATAGTTTTAGTATGTTTTAAAGGTGTTTAAGAAATAATTTAACTCTCAAAAATCACTTCTGTTTTCACAGATTTGTTTTTCTTTTAAATGTTAGTGTTTTCACTGACAAACAATCAAAAATTTGCCTCCCTGTAGGAAGTCCGAAAAGTCTTAAATCTTCAGTTTTGCACTGGAAACCGAACACATTTAATGAAAATAAAAATAAAACCATATTGGTGTTTCCAGTTAAACTGAGTATCATTTCTTTCAAACCCTTGCTAATGAATTTTGAGCAGCTGCCATTTCTATGAGATTCTGTTATATATTTGTTGTCTGGAGCACAGTACCTGAGTAAGTAACAACTGCAGGAATGTGGCAGGTGATTGTTTGGCCAAGTGAACAAAACCTGAGTCCTATACACTTGCCTTCACTTGTTTGGCTAGTTCATTGCTCTCCTGATTTTCCCCTGATTTTGACGGCACAGGGGAAGATTCTCGTGCAATCCTCTCTCCTATTCAGTGTTTATCTTTGTGCCAAGAACATAAAATAACCTTACTGCAGGCATTCATATGATTAAAGTAATAAGAAGTAGCAATATGCTGTGTCCCCCACAGGTGAACAATTGGCTAGCAACCTACCACTTTATAAATGTCCAGTCCAAGGAGAAATATTTAAGACCAACTACTGAGGAAGATGCTCATAAAAACAGTACCTGAACTACACCAAGGCAGTGGGTTTACATACATACTAGAACACTTTCTCAAATATTTATGTTGTCATCAGTTAAAGCCTTAATGTGTAGACCTGTTTACCAACTGAGAGAAAATGTGTGGATAGTTACTTGCAACGAAACAGAGGGGATGGCACCATTGATAGAGTATTCTGTTGAGGAGGAGGAAATCAAGTTGAAGAATGTGCATTTATTGCATGGTGTCTGCATGTATAATACTGACGTGACTCTAGAGATACTGTACTCTGTACTCAGGAGTTGGTAATTCAGAGTGTGTAGGAAATGTCATCCATGTCTCAGCAGTGAGTTGGGCTGTTGTCGTTGCATACTGGCCTAACACTTGATTTACCAACTTCTAGATTGAGTTGCTTTTTCTTCACCAATCCAATTACAGCTTTTCCACTTTGGATGGTCTGACACATCATGTCGTTCCCAATTCATGCCATTAAGAGTAGCTGGGGAGTTTGCCTGAGAAGGGGCTGCAACCACATGTGGATTGTCTTTATTATCGCAGGTTTTACTATGTGACTGCTTTATTTACTGTCTTGTGTTGCATCAGTATTTAAAGTTTTTATTGGTCTTTGTTTCTGCTCAGGATTTTGCTCAGTGTAGAGAAAGTAGGAGTTACTGCAAAATTGTATTATTTCTGGTTGAGATCTGCTTCTTGCAGGGGCAACTGCTTAAATGTGAATTACCTGGAAAAACCAAGATTGTGACAGTATACTCAAGGGCTCAAGACTAGAGTGTATGAGTGAGTGCATATTTGCATTTGGGGTGTGAAATATAAAAGGCTTTCAGTATGCACTTGAACATTTGTAGAAGATCCACGGCAGGCTTGCCTGGGTAACAAAGCATCTGAGATTTTCTGTGTGTGCTGACAGCTGATTCTGGAGTCATATCATGGTTTCCTGGCTCTCTCTGCAGGAAATTCCATGTACTGCTACATCCTGTATCAGAGCTGTGATACCACTGGGGCAATAAATGCAAACAGAAATGAAAAGAGGTGGTTGAACAGCTGTATACCATCACTTGCTGGTCTGTTGGCTGCCGTGGCTGGTGTCAAGTCAGCATGAGGGTGATCCTTTCCTTCCTCCACTATGCGTGTCCAAAGGAGGTCCTTGCTGTTAGCTGCCTGGTAGCCCTTTTTTACTTGGAGATCAGTTCGGCACTGCCAGTTCCACTACAGGGACTCTGAAAGCGATATTTTCTGGCAGTATCTTCTAGGATCTGTGGAGTGGTCAGATGCCTCAGGAGTGTTTAAGCAGAAAAAAAAAAAATAGAACAGATTATCACAGGCAGCAAGTAATCATTTTTTCTTTTTTATTTTATGGCATAACTCTTGCCTGCAAGTACAGTGCAGACTATGATGGCTGAGTTTGGGTCTGGAGAATGGACTCATTTGTATGTCTGTATATATGAGCCTCTTAGGGAGTCTGGTGAGCTATATCACAAGTGGACTTGGTTTGGTCCTAGTCGGTGTTCCAGCAAGCCTTGGAACAGATTTGTATGTAGTACCAGACTGAGAAAAGTGGGGCACTTGAAGGAGTGTTCATTTTGAATTTGATCTGCCTTTGTTAATGTTTATGGAATTACGACATAATACACATTATTTTATGTGTGGGCTGGTCACAGCAGTGATACAGCTCTCTCTGCCCTTCATGGTGCATTGTTTGAGCATGCAACCCAAGATATGACAGCTGGCTGCTGGAAGGGGAGGTGTTGGATGGGAATCAAACTGCCGTTTTGATTTCTCCATCCTCAGACATCAGTCCAAAGAGAAAGGAGCTGCTACAGTGAGAGGCTGCACAGACATAGGGCTGCTGAATTGAGAAGTGTGGAGGGACGACTGACCAGGACACTTCAACATGCTCTTAAAGGGGGTTAGATTAATTAAGAAATACATGGTTTGGGTCAAGATGATGAAATATATATTTAATTGTATTTTCCTTCTCAGTTTGCAAAGACTGATGAGATCGTTTCAGTGTGACTGGCTGTGAAACAGGCAGAAAAATGAAAACAAAAGTCAAGTTTACAGGAGATTTATGATATCTGAAGTAATTATAAGGAATAGTATGAGAAACACCTAAAACAATGTAACTGAATTATCTAAGGAGGTATATATAAGGAATCCTGTCAAGACTACTTAAGATCACCAAACATCTGTTGTTGAATAATCTCACACAGAAAAAAAAAAAAATGGAAAGGTTCTTCTGTCGTTAAACCAGTTTTAGACCTGAAAGATCTTGTAAAAAAAATAAACATAACAGGAAAGGAGGTAAGAAAGAATAGGAATGCAGGTGTCAAAACTCCTTTCTGCCATCAAGATCATAGCAGCACATTGGCTGAGGGCTTGTGTCTCTGAAGGGGTAGCTGCCAGGACTGATGGGGGTCAAGTTTCCAGCATCATTGCTGCAGAGTCATGTTGGGCAGGCATGTAGCTGCAAGGCTCCCACACTTTGCTTTTTCTCTTCTTGGAATCATGGTGTTTACCACCTTGTGTGCACAGTGTGTATGCACAAACAGGCCACCATGTAGGTAGCAAATATCTTTACTCAGTTGCTTAGCTATAAATATTTATGGACCAGAATATTTCATGTAATAAGGACATTAACTCAACAGACTTACTACAGGTGTTATTAAAATGTGCACTCCTTTAAAAGATTGACCTTTAACCTGTTAAATGTGTGTGATTAAATGATGACCTTCTGATAACTAGAAGAGACTTGGAGTAGTCTAGGTATTAAAATTCCAAGTGGTGTCTTCAGCAGCAACTCTGATTTTCATTCACCTTAGCGGACCCTCACCTACCCTAGTTGATAAATACAACCTTTTCCCCAGTAAGTGGACACCAGAGGTGTTAAAGTGTCTGGAAGCTCTACAGGAAGAAAACAGCCTAAGAGCATCAGTGAGATGCTTGGATTTATTAGTGAAGGATTACTGGATAGCTGTAAAAAGCCTCATCTGAAATAACAAGTCAGAAAAAGAAGTAAGAGGTTGTAACAGAGCATTACAGTAGGATATGTTGTGCTTAATTATGTTATTTTTGTATTGGAGAAGACCACAGTCTAGAGTGGTTATTTAGTGATATGTACTGGCATCTGGTCCCATCAAATGGCATTTTTCAGCATGTTACACACCAAACTAAAAGGAGAACCATTTCCAAAAGTTTGCATATACATGAACAGAGAAGTAGAGCTTTTTTTCTGCAGCTGGCTCCCATATAATATCTGTAAAAATAAGAACAAACTAAAATGTGGCACAACAGTGTTTTCAGCTGGAACAATTCCGTTTCAGCAAAATAAACTTCATAGACGCATTCTGATATTGTTTCCAATGGAAAGTTGTAGAAGCAAATAGCTTACTCGTGTCACTTATATAATGCTGATTTGCTTGTCTCAATTAGTTAAAACGTTTAATTTTCATGCTATTTCATTTAATTCCATTGAGACTTCTGTACTCCAACATTCATTTTATGCTAAAATGCTTTATATCTCTCGTATTACTTCAGTGTTGATTTAAGACATTCTCTTCTCTCTTTAAACAAAATAGTTTGTCAGTATCCGAAACTCAGCCCTGCAATACTTCATGAGGAATCTCAACTCTTATACTGTTTTACAGTACACCTTCATTTCAAAATGTCAGAAGATCCCACTGAACAATGGTATTTTCTTCCCAGTTCTAGAAGAGAAATTGATTTTGGACAGTCACCAGTACTGACAGGATGCATAATTATTTTTGCTGCGTGGCATTTCTTCATTATGTTATCAGTCTGAGTTCTGTCTAGAACATGTTTAAAGAGTCTCTGTATTGGTTTTGTATCACAGACTTTTTTCTGTAAATGGAGAGAAGTATCCGTTACTCGGTGCTTCAGTGTTGTGACTTTGCACCGTATGTAAAGGAGTCAGCCTGTGACCTTCAAAAAAGGAATTTTATACAATTCCCATTCAGATTTTCCTACCATAGCACTCGTTGTTTTTTATGGACTGCTGACTGTTTTTTCTAATCACAAATTACACTGTTATTCCCATTAATAAGCCAACTGGCTTTCTGTTCATTCCTTGTTGCTAGGTGTAATCCCTTTCCTTAGGATAATTACTGATCTAAATGATGTCTTAGGATATCTGGATGAATATGATGAATTCAAAGCTAGTTTAGGAAGGATAGCCAGCAGCTGTGGAGTTTAGCCATGGGCTGGTATTCAGGGCATCTGCTAGCCTTTGAGTACATTCTGGAGCGTGTGGTGAGCTCTGAGTCTTAATGGGCAATCTGTGTTCAGCAACTCAAGTAGCTCCTGTATGATAAACTTGGTGAGATATTCACAAAATCTTAAGTCATTTTAACGTCAGGACAACCTATCGCAATAGTGATCATGATTTTATTATTTGTGCTTTGAAATTTCTTCCTAGGCTGTGTGGTCTGGAGTTGTGTGTGGACTCGATTTGCAGATGACATCAGCCCTGTCCGTGAAGACATAATTCTTAATTCCAGTTTGGTTATATTGCACATGTCTTTTCTTTGTGAATCACACCTTTGATGTAACTTCAACAAACCCAATCAAATGTCTTTCTTTAACTTCCCACCATGAGGCAGGTGATTTACATCCTGATCCTTCTATTGTAACACTCCTTTGCCCTCTCTTATGTCAAAGATAATGAGAAAAGTATGGACTTAGAGAGGAGGTGCAGTGCTTTATGTGATGCAGCTATGCAGAAGCAAATGTGTTCATAGGCTTCAAGGACTGGCATGACCAAGGCTAGAACTGGCACTTCTCATACAGTACTTTTTGAGAGTGGGGGCTATGTGTATTAGCAGTTTCAGAACAGCTTGATGTTTTAGAATGTTGATTTGGAGTTGACTCTTCATGTAGTATTTCTTAGTGATGATTTCTGTAGTGACTTGGATTTAAGGGATACAAGAACATAACCTTTTTTCCCTAGTGGCTGATGAGAAGTGTGACATGAAGTATGCTCCAAGAGTGCTTTCTCCCCTTAATTCCCTAATCTTCACAATCCATGAACACTTCTTGCTTTTGAGTGAGATCTGAGGATTATCAAGAAAGGATTTGCCTTCCCCTATTTTTCCTAGGGTAGGGAAAAAAGGGTCTCAGAAATGTTGCAGCTTTGTTTTCACTAAGCTTACTTAGATCAGCACAACCAGGCTTCTAGTGAGGTCCTAGCTAGAATGTCCAAGCTTCATCAGATAGCCCTTTCCTTGTTATGAACTCATCCCTAAGCTTGCACTGTTGAATGATGGGACATACTAGATTGAAGAAGGGTGGTATGGGAATGCCATTGTTTGCTATCCCTGCAAAACAGAGAATGAGCAACCTCTTCCTGTTGTCCAAGGCCAAGTACCAGGAGTACAAGGCTCTGTTGTAGGGAAATTACTTCCATTTACTTAGTGGCTTAAAAGCTCTTAGGACTCTTATCAATTCTCTGTGTGAAAAAAAGGAGATGGCAGGCGATTATGGTAGAATTGGGGGCAGCCGTGGCAACAAAAATATTTTGCTGTCCCCCAACTTACAATTTCCAGGGCTACCAAACTGAAAAGTACAATCAAAGGCATGACTGCCATTTGGTGACAATGACAATGTTTTGCTAAGTATTCCAGTAAAGATGATACAGTAGTGGTGTCACATTGTGCATTTATATGTCACAATGCTTTTTACAGTAGCTATAGACTTGCAGATGCACTCCCTGATATCCTGCAATTTTATCATCAGGGAGTGATAAGCTCTCAGATATGAAAGCTGATGTCAGCGTCTTCTGCCACTTTGATCTGCGTGAGTTGATGCCTTGAAAATTAATGAGAATACTACATGTGAAATCAGAATCAATCCGCTGTGGGTTTTATCCCCTCTCCGCCTTTCTTGGAGCGGTGGCAGGGAGGAGGAGGTGGGTGGGGGATATGCGTTATCAAATTTGAAGCGTGGCAGAGTATAAAGGCTGTAATCTCATCTCAGGATTCTTATGGCTTTAATAAACTCTTCATGCTTCATTCTTGCCGTTTACTGCATCAGAGGGACCCTTTTGCAAAATTGCAGCCATAAATTTCTTCTGCTGGACAGATTTTACTCCCTTGCTTTGGTATATATGTCATCCTGCTTTCAAGAGAGTCAGGAGATGACAAAACTGATTAAACATTTGTATTACCTCTTCAAAATGTATAGAGAACTGCAATTTCTTAGGTGGAGGGAAGGAAGGTTAAAGCTTTGTTGAGCTTACGGGTGTTCCTTGGTGCTTACAAACACACAAAGAAAAGTAAAACTCATCTCCTGCCACTGTTGGAATGAAAATTCTTTGTTACTTGTTCTAAGATGGGCAAAATATCTTTATTACCACTGGCGTTTGGCAAAAGGTATTAGTCAATCATCCAAAAAAGCATTATTGTCTTGCCATCTGCTCCCACATCTGCTTAAATCCTGATGGCCCCTAAGAAACTGTCTGCCATTAGCAGTGATCCCTAAAAATAAAGACCCTTTTACTATTGTAAGTGAGCTAAGTAGACCATGTTGTCCCTTAAGATAGCCTTCTGGCTGTGGCTGCACATTAATTATGTTTTGGGCTGGCAGCTGTAAGTTGCAGTAACTGTTAGCCAGCTCCTCCTGGAGAAATGTGTGAGGTGGAGCCTGTTGCAGTCCCATCATATTTCCATCTCCATTCTTTGTTTGCAGGACCCAGGCACAGTTTCAGCTCACCCTGCTGCTAGCAAAGCTTTTCCTGTGCTGTCCATACTGCTTGCTGCAGCCAGTGTATGTGGCACAAGGTGGCATGGGGCTGGCAGTGGCAATTGCTGCTGACACGAACAGTGGTGGAGCCACCTGCCAGGCATGCCACCTCTGTGTCATTGCTCCCATCACCCAGGTTGAGCAGGCCATCCCAGTGCAGCCTGCAGGACCCTTTCCCCTGAGGGAGGCAAGCACCCATGTTACGCTTGCCTGGTCCAGGGCAATTTCTGTGCTCAGAATGAGTGTGTTTTGGAAGCCCTTGTTCTCATGAGCAAGTCAGCTGCAGAAAAGGTAGGATACATTTCCGTGATAAAAAAAAATATCCTGCTTAATGCTAATGCTTCAGAGTAGGAGCGTTCTTTTTTTTCCTTCTGTTCCAGGGAGTTGTGTTCAAATTAATCATGACATAATATATTGAAGACTTTTTTTTTTACTGATAATGAAAAAATAAGTTCAAATAACCCTGGTGCCTTGGTATAAATGTCACAAAGTTTGAAAATGCAAGTGTGTAGTCTCAAAACTCAAAGGTCTTCAGATTAAGAACCAATTTTAAATGTGTAGCTATCGTGCTGATTTCAGCAGGGAGCACATCTGATGGGATGCAGTAAACGAATTGAAAAAGCATTTAAGATTTATGTGTCTGCATTATCATTGTCAGAAGAATCTTTCATGGTTTCTTTTATTTTTTCTCTAATATGGTTCATATTAAGTCGTTAGATTCCTAAGGAAGGGAAGTAGAGATGCTAAGCCGTAAATATGAAGACAAGGATGAGATACAAACATTTCATAGTTGAGGGGAATTGTCAGATGGATGGGAGAGAAGTGGGATAAACAATTTCTTGGATTTTCTTCCAGCTTTATTTCTTGCAGTCCTATAAATCTAAAGCTCATCGTGATTGTCCACACTCAAAGTGGGAACCAATGGGAATGCTCCTCTAAATTAGTAAGTTCCTGACCAGATCCAGTCATATACGTGCATGGACATGATTTGAAGATTGCTGTCTTTGCTACTGTAGATGGAGATCATAATTAAACCCTTCTGTTTTAGCTAGGTTTAACCCACCGTGGAATAGGCAGCTCAACACTTCCCTGGGCTGCATCAAAAGAAACATGACCATCAGGGGAAGGGTTTGATTCTCCCCCTCTACTCCGCTATTTTGAGACCCCCGATGTAGAATATGGGCATATTGGAGTGGATTGAGACAAGAGCCAGAGAGCTGGAGAACCACTCCTGTGAAGATAAGCTGAAAAGGTTGAGGTGTTTAGCCTAAAAAGAGAAGGTTCTTTGGAGACGTTATAGCAGCCTTATAGCAGACTTACAAGCAAACTGGAGAGGGACACTTTATAAAAGAATATAGCTATAGGGCAGGAGGTAACAGCTTTAAACTCAAAAAGAGTAGTTTTACATTAGATATACTGTAGAAATTATTCTCTATTAGGGTGGTGAGGCTCTGGAACAGGTTGCCCAGAGTTGATGTTAATGCCCATCCCTGGAAGTGTTCAAGGTCAGATTGAATGGAACTTCAAGCAACCTGGTATAGTGGGATCTTTTCCTGCCCATGGCAGTGGGTTGGAACCAGATCATCTTTAAGATCCCTTCCAACTCTAACCATGCTGTGCTTCTATGATATATTTATACGTATTCACAGTATTCCTAGAACCTTTGTCCTTCTGCAGAGAAAATTGAATTACTTCAACTAAGATAATGTAAAAAATATTTTCCAGTTTATTGTTTTCATGCCTTTAGATGATAGGAGGGTTTGAGGCATACCATTTTCTACAGTTACTTTGTTCAGCTCCTTACATACATACCTGCTGAACGTGGAGAATGCTACCCTCAGCAGCCTGTGTGTTACCTCCATTAAAGTTCCTGTATGAGATGTATGAGCTGAAAAGCCTTTGAGGATCTTTATCACATCTCACTGATGTTGCGCCTAACAGGTCGGAGCAAAAAAATGATTGAAGTACGGAGCACCAGATTTCATTAAAAAATGAAACGAAGCTTTCCGAGATAGTTACAGGGCTTAGGAAAAGTGGTTTCTCAGGCATTCACTGGGAATTCGAAGAGCTGATCAGGAAATTTCAGCAGAAAATATAATTCCTATTAATAAAAGGCATTCATTTAAACCAGAGGTGCTGAGAAGTCCATTTGAGGTCATCTTCAATATTCGAAATTTTAGGAAGCTATAGAGTTTAATTGCAAGTTAGTTCAGCAAGAGGTTAGAGTGTGCGTTCTTCTGGCAACTTGTATTTCCAGTCCTTTCCATCTCCTCCAGACAGGGCTCCCCGAGGAACTGATGTAAGGAGACACTGTGATAAAAGATACATAACTGAACTGTAGGGCGCAGTCTGCCACCAACATAGCCCTAACACTTAAGGGAAGATATAGATCCCTTGGAGCTTGGGACACGAGCTACTTCCACATGCTTCTTTAGGAACCTCCAAGGAGGGAAGCAGCCCCTGTAGCTTTCTTTCTGTCAGTTTTAGCCAGACAAGGAGACCGTGCTCATTAACCTCCACATCACATTGCAAGCTCTATTTGCTCAAGACTTTGCTTCAAGTAGAGAGGTTATATGCTGAGCTGATTGGAAAGGGAAAGCTTCAGTATCAGTTCTGCGTTCCTTTTGAACTCATAATGTTTTAAATTGAAATACATTTGTTCGGAAGACTGCTGTGGGTGTACAACCATCAGAAAGGAAAAATAAAGTATCACACTATTTCTGATTCACCAGCATTTGTACTATCAGAGGCTGCTGATCTATGTCAAATGTGCTACTTAATCAGGAGGAACAGGGAGAGCAAAGGCTTCCACAGCCACATCCTCCTTCCATTGTCCTACTGTGGTGTTTGCTGCATTTCTGGGGCACTGGATTCCTAGCTGACACTTGTCTGATTACTGGAAGTCTTCAAAGACATGGTGGACAGTTCATTGCTCAGCTTCCACTCCAGATTTGCCTGTGCTCCTGAACTGTGTATTTCAAGAGCCAAAGGCAGACTGCAGATTTGGTGGTAGCTCGGACTGCCTTCTTTTACTGTCGCACGTTATTGCTGTCATTTGGCAATTGCTGGATTTTTTTGCCTATTACGCCTGTTCAGCTGCTTAATCTGTTCTCGTAGCAATGCTACAAGGAACAGGTTAACCTAGATACTAATGTTTCAGTGCAACACTGCAATTTTATAACAATAAACAGAAGCTTTTATGAGGCTGTAAATGTCTCTTCCATTTATAAATATTGTACTATAACTGCAGGCTCTGGGGTTATCACACAGTCAAACCCTTTATCAAAGCCAAATAGTTTCTAAAGTACCACTCTTAAAAATCTTTTTCAGGCATTAATGTTTCATTAGTTCTCTCAAACAAGTCTCCATGGGAATCTGTATAGCAAGTTAAAATCTAGCTCTAAAACGTGGGAAAAATTAACTGCATTTTTAATTCATTTCTTCAGGATTTACACATGGCGTTGGGTGATGCATACTTGGTATTCTAAGTGTACTGTGCAACTCCTCCATTTTCAGGGTGGCAGTGAAATCAGTAGCATTAAATGTATGCACGTACACTGTACAAATGCTACTCTCCCTCCAGCTAGGTTTCTTATCTGTGTGCCCATCCAGCTCTCCACCTATTCCTTGCTTTTCTATGGAGAGTATTTCTGCCTTCCTCAAGCATGAGCATACTCAACAGTGCGCATTGCAACACCCACCAAAGCTCCAAGTATGCTTACCCTGCTTTGCAGCAGCCTACAGAGATGGTTCATTTCATCTTGAGAGGTTTATCCTTCCACCCTGAAGTTTGAAAATCCCTCAGCTCTGCTGTTAGTTCCAGATTTGCTTTGTTTTGCATGAACTGGGGAATCCCTGTACTGTGTGGAGCCAGCCAGGGCACAGGCATCTCTGTGTGTGCATCTCTCTAACCTATCATGTCCTGTCTCTGCTTCACCAATGCAAATTGCCAGAAAGAGGTGACTAAACTGAAGTGGCGCAACAATCAAAGAAGCTCTGTCCAGATATTTGAACAGATTTCAGATCTTCAGGTCAGCCGGTACTGTGACTGCCATAAAGATATCCCGTCCCTGTCTAAGTCACTACTCAAAGCAAATTGTGCCAGCAACACTTGCAGTCTGTGCATTCAACATTCGTCTTTTTTACCTCTAGGCTTGTAAAAGTTGTATCCTTAGTTCCTGCTCAGTGTTTGAATGTAAGTAATTGGCAACCTGTTGTTACTGCACGGTGGTGAGGGGCATCATAATTCATGTGAAAGAAACTGATCTTGGGGTCCATAGTGAATTTGTTTTTTCTGGTTCTGGCGTTGTCTTTCAAGAAGTGCTTAGTTTTGCTTGTGTGGCTTATTCTGCAGACTACAAGTATAACATATAAAGTATAAGACTAAAGTATAAAGTTTAGCAAAAGTGCAGGTGGATGAAGTGAGCCTGCATCTTGCAATTCAGATGCAACTGACCATACATCCTCTCTTTGCATAGGCTTTTTGGGACAATCAAGACTTGAGCTGATCCATAGATGTGCAATGTGAACATCTGTGGTCTTTAAATCTCCGTCTAAGAGGCCTTCAAGGCAAATGCCTACTTTAGAGAACTTTGGGATTAAATGTGCTCTTAGTATTGGGAAGAAAAGCAAGTCTGTCCTCAACAGTAAGCTTGAACATCAGTATACCTGATGTCAGTATGACTGTGTATTTCTGCAACATGCTGACATCCATCTAAATTCTCTCTCATCTCTGTTATTGAACCAATCGCAAATGTGTTTATTGATAGCTACCCAAAAGCATCAGTAAATAGGGAGTCAGCAACA
>PPHD01023121.1:2264-12579 GCA_002909625.1 Bambusicola thoracicus | reverse complement strand
TTCACACAGAGGGTGGTGACGCACTGGCACAGGTCGGACAAGGAGGCTGTGGATGCCCCATCCCTGGAGGTATTCAAGGCCAGACTGGATGTGGCTCTGGGCAGCCTGGTCTGGTGGTTGGCAACCCTGCACATAGCAGGGGGGTTGAAACAAAATGATCATTGTGGTCCTTTTCAACCCAGGCCATTCTATGATTCTGTGATGATTCTAAAATATTGGCTTAACTAGAAATAGTTATGTTATTGTTAATTAGCAGAACAAAGCAAACTCTAATCTTTTTTTTGACGTTTGCAAATGAAAGGTTTCAAGTTCATTATGGCACAGCACAGTTGCAACATTTATATATTTAAGTTTTTACTAACATTTTTTCCTGTGGTGTATTAATAGAGCTCGTTTGAACAGTTACATGTACTGAAGGGAAAGCGTAGTAAAGGAGCACATCAGTTATTCTTCTGGCAGCATCTGCTTTCAGCAGTGTTAAACTGCTTCGTGTCAGTCATAATAATCAAAAATGTTCAAATTCTGGCACGTAAATAGAAATTTTACTTGAAGAGATACGCAGCAACTGTGTTGCCAGATATGCTGTTTTGTAACTCTAAATGTGATTGCATTTGTTGTTAGTTTGTTTCTTTGTGTGTGTGTGTGTGTGCAGGCAATTATGTTGCAGTGGGTAACATGACCCCAGTTATTGACGTTTGGGACCTTGATATAGTGGACTGCTTGGAACCTGTCTTTTCTCTTGGGAGCAAGAAAGAGAAAAAGAAGAAAAAGAAAGGAAAGAAAGTAAGTATGGGTTGAATGGAGGAAACTCAGAGCAAGGATAACATTCTTACCTCTTTCCTGCAATGGAAAAAATGAAACTGTAGGTAGTCTGGTTTAATTCCCTCTGTTGTGTTGAAGGATGGTGTCTAGACGGGTTACAGAAGATAATGTCCTGATTTTATACAGGGAGCTGAAACTGCTATTTGCCTGTGACTCAGGGAGTTGAAAAGGCATTGAGCAATAAAGGACAAGGTTTACTCTAATAAAACACAGCTAGTCTGGATTCACCTCTGTCAGCTTTGTCCATCTGAAATTGAAGCGTGCTTAAGGTAGTCATCAAGATAACATAGCATGTGTACAGAGAGGCACGCCCTGAGAGTGACTGAGGTATCAGAATTGCTCTTAAAGATAACCATTTGTAAATGTTACTTCAGCTTGAAACAGTGGTTGCTCTGTACAGGGACGGTTAAAGCCTGGAGGAAAGAACAGAGAAAGAGTGGGATAACTTATGGGTGCCTCCCAATTGTTCTCCTAGAAAAGTCCTTCGAAGCTTAGCCATTTAAAATTAGAGTTTGGAGGAGCTGGTAATTAAAGGACCAGAAGTGCAGTTGGTGGGGAAAAGAAGGAAATGCCAGGAGAGTTTAGAAAGGAGCTGAAAAAGCTGCACGTTAGGTGGTGGAAATGAAATTTCTTCTTCTGGAGCCTGAAGGGAGTAACTTGTTCTGTGAGCTCTCCTGCTGTGGATGGAGCAGTCTGAGAGCCGGGGTAAGAGACAGTGGTACCAAAAGCCTTACTGCAGCTAGGAAGAATGATTTAAATAGTGTAGTTGTTTGTGAGGGCGTTAAGGAGTTCGTACCAGTGTGTTGTGCTGCTCGATGTCCGTTGAAGCTGTAACGTTCTGAAGTCTGCCTGTGCTGTGTCTGCCTATGCAGGGTTTGTCTCAGGAAGGGGCAGTGGAAGGACACGCTGATGCTGTTCTCGATCTCTCATGGAATAAACAAAGCAGGTAAAGGAGGATTTGAACAACAGCGCCTGAGTGCACGTTGGCACAGTTAATTAGGCGTGCTTTTTTCACTGGTTCTGAACCTTATGAAGTGCTGTGCTGAACTTGAAAGCGGTTCTGAAATGAATCAGTTCTCAAAAAGATTTGCCCCTTTAAAAAACAGAACAAAACTAGGACACCAGATTTCTTCTTTATCTTTAAAATCAGTATTTATGCACTGCCGCAGATAGCTTTTATTTCCAAGTTGTCCAGACGAGGGCAGGGCTAAGGTGGTTCCAAACCATTCAATAAGGCAGCTGCATTTAAGCCGGATGAACAGACTGGGGTAGCACAAGGTCTGGGCCAGTCTGCCAGTGACCTAAACCAGCATTCCAGCAGACGGAGGTATCTTTATAGAAGGTAGTCCTTGCTGTGTATTATTTTCCTCTGGCTTTTGCCCTAGAGCTGTGAAGAGAAAAGACTATAAAAGCCCTCGTAGCACCGCTATAGGCAGACCTCTGACCTGTGGGAATTACCTGTTGTCTGAGTGAGTTAGCAATGAAGTAGTGCTGTTGAAGGAACACAAAGCAGGCACATCTAGGGGGAGAGGTTAAGAATGATGTGCAGGCTGGAATAAAGAAGCCACTCGTTATTGCTTAGGTAGTTTTTAGTGAATCAACTGTTAAATGGCCCTTAGGATGGGCCTTGAAACTGTCCCAGTGATGGATTTTGTTGAAGAAAATGTTTTCCTCCTGTCATAAATCCTCTGAAGATGCACACAGTCCATTCTGCATTCTCTGATCAGCAGGTGCCAGCCTTTACATAAAGCTCCTTGTTACCTAGGCGCCAAAGGAGGAAGCACCCTCATAGATGTTCAGTAAACGTGCAGAAGCTGTGCTCTTACAGTGTGTTGTCTGTTGATCTTAAATTATACGCACGCACAGTGTGGTATCATCCCATCAGTCTGACTCAGACGTAACTTTCATATTACTTAGAAGTGATTGTCTTGTGGTAGCACAGAGATAAGTCATTACAGCTACAAGAGTTGAAGTGTCTGGAATGTACGATGCAGTAATATACTGGGTTATGAACTCCATGATGCTGGTAAAGCTTTCAGGAAATAAAGGGTGTATGGTGTTGGGTCTTTGTTAGGTATATAAACACTCGGATACTGGAGAGCTAGGTTTCTTGCTGAAAATAGGTTTGTCTGGCTCTTGGCTGCAAGCATATGCTTACAGACTGAAGTTGCGTTAATACTGAAAAATACCATCTTTATGTCAAATGGAGGGAAGTGCTTAAAGCCTTTCTCACTTTGTTTTGCTCAGGAAGCTTTCCAGTAAATTATATTTTTAAGTGCTGTGGGAAGAGAACGCAAGCAGATCTTTACTTGTAACTATATAGACCTGTGTACTTGTGGGTGCCCCATCCCTGGAGGCTCAAGGCCAGGTTGGATGGGGTGCTGGGCAGCCTGAGCTGATGGGGGGCAGCCCTGCCCATGGCAGGGGGTGGGACCAGGTGGGCTTTGAGGTCCCTTCCAGCCTGAGCCATTCCACGATTCTATGATACTCGATCTCCAAATGAGGTTTTCTGTGTCTTTAGGATTTCTGAGCATTGTTAGGTTTTGTCTCTGTAAGATTTTTTTTTAAACCTGATCTTTTGGCTCATTATCAGGAATGTTTTGGCGAGTGCTTCTGCTGACAGCACTGTGATTTTGTGGGATATGTCTGTGGGCAAACCAGCTGCCAGCCTGACACTACACACAGACAAGGTGCGTAATAATTAATGTGTTTATTTCCATGTGAAGCACAGAGAGGAAAAAAATACTGCAGTTTTTGTGTAGCTGCTCAGTACTGAACGCATACAACAGCAGCTGTGTGGTCTTCCCACCAACTGTGCAGAATTCTTTACATTTCTGAATTGGTTGCTTTTGCAGACGACACTGTTTGGTTTCAGGAGTGTTAATTAAGTTATCCATTAGAAAATCATGGGAGACTTACAGCAATCTCCTGGTTTGTTGTTGTTTTTTAATGCCTTTCGTGTAAAAGCCCAAGAGGTTGGGAATCTAATAGTGCTGCTATGAAGCTTAAAAAACAGTGGAATCTTACCTTTTTAATACTTGGAGCAGAATGGAGGTGTGTGATTCAGTTCACTTACGAGAAATCTGAATATCAGAACATTTAATGGGAGTTCTTTGGGGAAGGCGCTGTGGGTTTTTTGTTTGTTTATTTTGGGGCTTTTATTGTGTGCAGTGTTTATTCAGAGGAAGTCCCCGTGTATGCGTTCTGTCTTCAAGAAACGTTTGTATGTTGTACTGAGGGACATGGTTTAGTGGGAGGTACTGGTGGTAGGTAGACAATTGGACTGGATGACCTTAGAGGTCTTTTCCAACCTTGGTGATTCTATGACTCTGTCTCAATGCTTATCCTTTAATAAAGTCTCCTGTCGCCTAGGTCCAGACATTGCAGTTTCATCCCTTTGAAACCCAGACCCTTATTTCTGGATCTTACGATAAGTATGTCAGGGTAATGTTTTTAAATGTTACACTTAGCCAAGTATTAATGCCCATCTTAAACCCATTAATTTGCCTCAGGCTTTCTTTTAATTTGCTTTTAAGAGTGCCTGATCTGAGTAAGGTTGTTCTTTCTTTCCAGTAAGGTAGCCAGGTTTGTACGTGGCCAAAACACAGCTTTCCTCCCCTCTTTCTCAGCTTAGCCAAATATTTTAACCATCTGGACTGAAATTTTCTGTGCCAGGCATCTGCTCCATACTGAATTTATTTCTTAATTTGTCCTTATGTCTTTTCTGTACCTCTGCTCATCCCCATGTAAATTTCCCTGGGCTTTTCCAAGCTGTAAGACTAGGTTGGGCTTTATATTGTCTGGCTTGTGTTACGCACTCGCTACGCTGGAGAAGAACCCCGTGTTGTTGGGAGCTGGATGCTGCCCACTTCCCTCCCCTGTATTCCTTCTGTAAAGATAAGAAAAAATCTCCAAGCACTCGGACCAGCATCCTGATCCACTGTTAGCTCTCCTTTTGACCCCTTGGCCACCTACATACCAGTACGCTGTAGACCAGCGGACTGCCTTTGTGGATTTATCCTGTAAAGCATCCAAGGACCTTCTGTAGGTGCCTGAGGTAAAATGAACTTCACAGAACTCTGTTGTGATTTTTGCTTTTTTTCCTTTCCTGTGTGTTTTCCCATAGATCAGCTGTGCTGTACGATTGCAGAAGCCCACAAGATAACCATCGAATCTGGCGGTTTAGTGGTCAGGTTGAAAGAGTAACTTGGAATCATTTTTCACCTTGTAATTTCTTAGTGAGTATATGCTTTTCTCTTCTTGGCCTGTTGGCTGCTTCGTTTAACCTGTGTTTTTGTATTTTCTCTCAGTATGATCACACTTAACTCTGCGTAGGTCTGTGAGGCGGCTGTTAAATGGCTCCAAAGTTTGCACTGAGTTTAGAGAGGAAAAGCTCAGTATTTCAGTGCTGAGCTCAGTAGTGCAGCCATATTCAATACAAAATGCAATTAAAGAAATTTGTATTCGATTAAGATATCCACATATGTCACTGCAGCGTAGTTTATATACACAGAATAGTTCAAGCTCTAGATGTATGAAGTCTGACTTTGGAGGTGAAGAACTGTGTACAGGGGAACGTGTCTTGCTAAGAAGCAGTGTAAGTCTGTCTCAGATGACAGGGATTTAATAGAGAATGGGTGTTATGCCATAGAACGTTTATAAACAAATGACTACAGCTGTTTGTTTTCAAAGTGTTGTGGTTTCCATAGGCAAGCACAGAGGATGGCTTTGTATACTGCCTGGATGCTCGCTCTGATAAGCCGCTGTTTACTCTGAAGGCTCATGACGAAGAAGTATCAGGTAAATTACGTGTGCGTTGTGTTTGCCCCAGGGGTAAGGCTTATCTGGAAGATGTCTTCAGCTGATATGACCGAGGTGGTGGTGATTCCTTGCTTAACAAAAGAAAATAAACTAGTGCATAGTAATAGTGAGTAGCTGGCCCATGAAACCATCTCTGCTGAGAACCGCAGAATCCCAGGATGGCTTGGGTTGGAGGGGACCTTATAGCCCACCCACTGCCACCCCCCTGCTGTGGGCAGGGCTGCCTCCCACCAGCTCAGACTGCCCAAGGCCCCATCCAGCCTGGCCTTGAGCCTCCAGGGATGAGGCACCACAGCTTCTCTGGGTATCCTGTGCTGGTGCCTCACTGCCCTCTGAGTGAAACATTTCCTAATATCTACATCTCCACTCTTTTTGTTTAAAACCGTTGTAAGCAAAGTGTTTTAACAGCAGTGAACTTGTCTCAGTGAATATCCTGAAGAATGAGCGTATCAAAACAGATTTGTTCATCTGGGATATGCTCCCTTTGCTTTTTGGGGTGAGAAAGGACAGAAGCTATGGAGTTTGGTCCAGGACTATGAGCTAGAACTTCTGTATCTGTAATATTTTGTACTGACATTTCACTCTGATGGTGACTTAGATATGACACATGGGAAGGTTTTCACACACTCTACTTTAGACTCCTTAAATTATTTGACCAGCTTAGAAACTTCTAAAAAGCAACTTGAAGGAAGTTTCTGATGAGGTGCTCACAATGAGGTGGCAATATGTTCCATCATCGCGGATCGCTAAAGAGATGAAGTGAAGAAACCTACCCGGGGATGCCAGATTATGTCAAGTGAGAAGCACAACAACAGCAGCTCTGCACTGTTACTGTCATTACGTTGAGAGACAAAATAGGCCTACGTGAAGTTTGCTCTCAAAAGGTTCTTCTGTCGCTGTAGGGAGCAGTGGTAGCACAAAACGGTCATTAACTTTTTGCTTTGTTTTGCTGGAACTGAGTTCAGCGTGTGAAGAATATTAGGTTTGTTCCCCTGCTTTCACTCTAGATGTATCCTCATCTCTGAAACAGGAATTGATTGATGCATTCCTACCTTCCAGGGCTACAACTAAGCAGCCAGGTCAAAGGGTGCCTTGTGACATCATCTGCTGACAAATACGTGAAAATTTGGGATATCCTGGGAGGCAAACCAAGTTTAATCCATTCCAGGGATATGAAAATGGTAATCTTTGATTACGTTTCTTGCTTCTGAGAAGGTGTATGTATAACTGCTGAATCTGTCTTCTAATTTAAATCTTGTTTTGTGTGATGCCTTAAAGAAACAAGAACAAAACCCCCACATCTGTGTACTGTGGGTAAAACATTCCTCATTACAACGCAGTATTCAGTTCCAGACATAATTGGCAGACTGCTTTGAAGCCTTGGATCTGAATGTCAGATACAGTGTTCTGCAGTAGAGCTATTAGTTCTCCAGCATGCATCTTTGAGCTTCAAAGTGAATATATGATTTACTAAACGTAATTAACAGCTCTTACAGTGATTTTGTTAGGACACAAAGTCAAGTTCTGAGAAGCAAAGAGCTTGTATTTGTTATAACTTGCCTGGCAGAAGTATTTTTAGATGATAAAATCATTTTCAGATGATATTCAGGAAAAAAGAAACTTAAAGAACTCTTTCTCCCTCCTTCCCAGGGTGTTCTCTTCTGCGCAGCTTGCTGCCCTGACTTCCCATTTGTTTTTGCCTTTGGAGGAGAGCGAGAAGGGCTGCGTGTCTGGGATATAAGCAGCATTTCTGCAGGTAACATTCTCATTTTCTGGGGTCTCGAGGCTCTGCCCCCACAGTGTATCTGTATATTCAGTAATGCAGCGTGGCTGTGAGTGTGACTCTTTGAAAGAAGTACCCAAAGACTGAATGTTTTCACACTACCAGCTTAAAAATATCTTTTTTTTCCATCTTGGAGAGCTGTATTTGCCACAATTTATTTTCTTGTAACCGAAACATAATACCTCATTTCTCATAGCCTTCCTTTTTTCTTAATGTTCCCGGTGTAAACAAGCACCGCATAGAAGCGAGGACTGGTTTTGATCAGTTGTCTCAGTTGCATGTAGCTAAATGGTGCGCATTTTTTGAGGCTTTTAAGAGCTTGATGGAACCCAGAGAGACTCAAACCAGAAATAAATAATTTAAACTGTTTTGCTCTACAAAACTCATCCATTTCACAGTGCTTTGGTAAGGGAATTGCACACAGGGAAACATCTAGAGATTCTCTGGGGGAGAAATACCGTGACTTGTAATTCAATTATCATACATGGGGAAACAGATTGTTCTGACATGTAAGCTTACAACTCCCCACGCTGGGTAACTGGGAAGGCTTTGAAACTGCATCAGGTGAGGATTTTCATTCTGTTGTATTTGCCTTGCTGTACTTGCCGCAGTGCTCTTGTCTCTGGGAAAGTAACGTGAGCAATCCTTTACCTGTGTTGCAGTGAATGAAGTTTTTGGGAACAGAGAGAGACTTGTTCTGGCTGGTGCAAACTCTGTGGCTTGCAGCTCCTTGGCCGGTAGTAGCAGCAACAGTTCAGAGACGGCGATGGAATCGTGATGGACCAAACCTGACAAAATCAAAGTAACTGAAGGGACTGGAGCTCAGGTGTATTCTACCAATTCCCCTGTTTGGAGAGCGTTTGTGGAGGTGACTCACGTTGTGCAAACTGCAGGCTGCTTTATCTCAAAGAAACACGGACACATGGGTCAGCTCCCATATCTGCAGCTGCGAGTTCTGCCTCTCTCATCAGCTTCAAAAGACTGAATCACTTCCATATGCTTGAGTTCACAATCCCTGAATTAGGGGCTCCTGGGTGTAGAGTTGATATACAAGATGAAATCCTCACCAGAAAAGCATTCTGCTGCTTTCAGAGGTTTGTCAAATACTGCAAAGAAGGTAAATCTCTCCTAACGGTGTTAAGGAACAACACTTCAGCCAACAGTTGTGTAGTGTCAGACATACGCTGGGTGAAATGGCAGCTGTAAATAGTCAAATAATTTATCCTGAATTTGAAACTGGATTGACTAAAGTTCTAATACAGATTTTAAGCTTTTTTGTATTTAAGTTCTTTTTTGAATCTTAAGAGTGTTTCGTGGGTAGTACAGCTGAGTCCCTGAGTAGAATCCTGAAATGTATCACTTGAGATCACCAAAATCAAACCAGAAACATCTCTGCTCTGTCCCACCGTGACCAAGGGTTTCTTTCCCCTGGTTCCCTTAAGTCAGTGGTTAGGTTGACTCAGTTGATTTATAGCAGCAGATACCTCATTAAGGCTCCTCACATTTAAAATGAGCACCAGGTGCCTTACTGGTCAGAAGGCCAGAAGAAGTTGAATGGATACTCTTAACTCCTGTGAGGTGCTTCCCTAGCCACATATTGGAAGGTGATTATTAAAGGTGTCTATTGAAGCACAGTGGGGTCAGTGCACACAGTTTACGAGCTGTTACTGCTGCTTTCTACTCTAGCTCATTGTAACTTCCTCTGGTCATTAGCAGACAAATCATTGGCGTAGACTGCCCTCAGGAAGAGATAGGGCTGTAGGTTTCTGTCCCAACCCTTGAAATAAGTGCCTGCTTCTAACTTGAGCTTCAAAAGGCTCTTTCCAACATATACGATTCTGTGATGCCAGTTCAGCTGTTCCCAGGCTGGTGCCAGGTGTTTGGAATGGCTCTGCAGGAACCAACAAACAATTCTTGCATGTGCCAGGAGCTTTGCCTCACTGTGCCAGGCCTCTGTGAGTGGGTTTGTGGATCTGAAGAAAGTGAAAGCACCAGAACCACCTCTGGTCATGTGCTCTGCACTGAAAAGCTGCAAGCTTTTCCGAGCTTTCATTAGAAATAAATGCTTCGTGTTAAGCTCCTTGAGGGTAGTTGTTTCTTTGCCTCTGTAATTACCGCCTCTAGCAGCTGCTTTCTATTCTAGTGTGAAATTGTGACCCTGCAAATAGGCACCTCTTTTCCCAGCTCTCCCTTGACCGAACAACATCATCTCTCACCCTGTCTCACTCACTGATCTCTGAGGGCAAGTATGGTACACTTCTGGGTTTGAAGCAGGAAGCTCAAACCACACCGACTTTAAAGAAACCAGGCAGTACAATGCAAAGGGAGAGGTACAACTGAAATGAGGCTGTTTAGGGCAAGAATCTAACGGGGATAACCAAGCACCTTGTCAGGGAAGAGCTCAGCTCACTGCTCTCCCACTTACAGCAGAGACAGACAAGCCACAAAACCAACCTATAAGGTCAAGAGACAAGTTGTTAGTCTTCTCTCTCTTCGTGGAGGCATTCCTGCCCCTGCCTTGTCCCAGGAATGTGTGGGAGAGGCAGAAGATGGGGGAAAAAAATGCTGGTTTTTTTCCAGAATGCTTAAATACTTAAAAAGAACATTAGAAAAGAGCCACATTTTTAATTTTTTTTTTTCCAAAAAGAAAACAAGTGAATGAAATACATTTTCATTCCATAAATAGTATTAGCAGCAAACCCTCCCATCACTTTTAAGTGGTAAAAGGTTTACAGCACACAAAGGCATACTGTAAACGCTGTCTGATCACCTGTAAGCTTCTTCCTTACTGATCTGTGTAGTCCTTACCTCTTCACAACGCGCTCTCGTGGAGTGAGAGAAGGTAATAACTAATAGCCAAGTTTTGGTTTTCTGAACACCGCTGTAGTG
>PPHD01023120.1:0-12579 GCA_002909625.1 Bambusicola thoracicus | reverse complement strand
AGTCCCTAAGAATCACTCCTGAGTGACAGAAATATGAAACCAACATAATGACCAATAGAAACATTAGGCCTTAACTTTTACGTTGCAATGGATGTAGATAATGTCTAACAACAGCAATTCAGAAACCTAATATAGTTTTCAAACTGTTCAGGAGACAAAGAGACCGAAGTCAGCTAAATGTAAACTTAGCACAGATTGATTCACTAGGATTCATCTAAATGAAATTTTCAACGATATAGTTTCATTTCTGTAAGCGTATTTGAGAGCAGACCTGAAAACTGCTTAGAGAAAACTATTTTCTATTCTGTCATTCATAACAGTTTCTAAGTCTAGTCTGACGGTGTACCATCCCAGGCAGTAACTGAGCACATTAATACAGGCATTCAGTGTGCTGTTTTATCTTCAGTGTGTACTCAAATGAGAGCCAAAGAAGCTAAGCTTGCAAATCATTGTCTCTGAAAGGACACTTGGCTACAACGAGCTTTCTACCTGAATATTAATCTAACCTGTAAATAATCCATTGCTATTTTTCTAGGCATGTGCAGGTGCACAGCAATTACATCATTGTGAAATCCCGTCTATTCCTTATTTCAACTAAAGAATCGGGAACGTCAATTAATGAAGTAATTACAGTATTGAAAGACAAAATTAGCATGATGAAGTTTCTGTATTGTTATCTCTTCAAGTGGAGATCCATCCTATTAAGATACTGCACAGATAATACCATTTCCACATGCAGATTAGAAAGTGAAATACCTGGCAGGTGATCTTTTCCTGTTCCCATTGAGTCTGCCTCTCCCTAGTGAAGCATTCCACTTTCATCTCCAGTGAGCTGGATGCTCTGGAAGCTCAGTCTGATCAGACAATTATAAAACACCAAATTTGTTTCTTATAATGGAGTCAAAGACACAGAAATAAAAATAGCCCACTTGATGCACCAGCTTCTCATTTTACTTCCATCCGTTTTGCAATGCAGTAGAATTATTTTAGCGCAATTCTGACATAAATTATTATGGAATCATAGAATGGTTTTGGTTGGAATGGACCTTAAAGCCCACCCAGCCCCAACCCCTGCCATGGGCTGGTTGCCCCCCACCAGCTCAGGCTGCCCAGGGCCCATCCAGACTGGCCTTGAGCACCTCCAGCGGGGCACCACAGCTTTCTCAGCAGCTGTGCCAGGGCCTCACTGCCCTCTGAGTAAAGAATCTCCTCCTAACATCTAACCTAAATCTCTTCTCCTTTAAAGTCATTCCTCCCTTGTCCTGTCACTATCAGACTGTAAGATATTGGTATCCTGTGTATGAGCTCCCTGAAATGCTGGAAGACTGCAATGAAGTCTCCCCAGAGCCTTCTCTTCTCCAAGATAAACAAGCCCAACCCTCAACCTTTCTTTATAGGAGAGGCATTCCAATCCTCTGATCATCCTCATGGTCCTTCTCTGGACCTGCCCCAACAAGTCCATGTCTCTACGATGAGGTCCTATGGATGAAGGGATGGGTGTAACGAGAGCAGAGTGGTGTGGGACAGTCACATCCCTTGGCATGATTTCATCAATCACAGGAACAGAACACGTCAGTCTGTTTCACCTTTATGTAATATTTTACATAAAAACATGAAGACATATGTATTCTCTTTTCTTTCATTTAGGTTAAAGGATCCTAATCTTTAAACATCTCATGGTGGACCCTTTTTTCTGAATCTGTTAACGTCAGTACTATTTCCCTTGTGAGTACTTCTGCTAACTGAACTCCTTCAGGGTTGCTGCCTTGAGTTCCAATGCTTTGAGACCAGTTTCTATCTCAGGATGGGAAAAAAGGGTGGCCAATAATGTAAGAAAAATGGTCTCACACCAAGTCCTGCTTTCTATCCCAAAACCACAATGCTTATCATAGCAGAAACAGGAATATAATTATATAATAAGAATGTTAACATATAATCATATGTTATATAATCATACAGTGAGAATATAATAAGACTCCAAGTGATACAAACATTGTCTTTTTGTAACCTTAACAGTAGTTCACTGCTGCTAAATCCCAGTAGTTTCACTAAGTACAGTATAGGATGAAAATCACTGCAGATTTAATGGATTCTTTTGTCAGCTACTTGTTTTATTTTAGTTTTTGACCCATGACACACTCCTTTCTCCTTAACTCTAGGGATTAGAAACTTCATTTGGCTTCATAGGAAGACTGGTATGATTATGTTATTACTGTACTCAGGTATCTGGAAGTATAAGAAAAACAGTAAATATCACAAAATTTATGATCAAATGCATAAAATTGGTAACATAAATTATTTGCCTGAAGAATATTAATCTGACAGCCATTGGTTTGTTAAATAAGTCAATTTGTACATAATTGTTAGTAATCTACAGAAACATTTTAAACTCAACCAAAATTAGCTTTCTCTTACAGACAACAATTTCTTTGTCTTTTCTATTTCATGCAGAGCATTGAAATGATAAGGTACATTTTTTATCCACTTGCTTTCAGGCTGCTGTGTTTCAAGTTGAAATATCCTACATATAAAATGCAGTTTCTGTCATCAAAAAAGTGTTTATAACTGTTACAGGGCAGTTTTATAAATGTAGGAGATCTAAACCAATAAAGGAAGATGGTGGTGGCCCTGCCTGCGGTGGGGAGGTTGGTGCTTGATGCTGATCCTTGAGGTCCCTTCCAATCCACGCCATTCTACGATTCTATGATTCCATGATTCTATGATTGTTGTTGCTTTCTGTCGTATTTTCTATTTACTATTAATCTGTTTATTATTCTGAAAAACTTGTTCAAATGTCTATTAACATAATTGGCAGACTTCAACGGGCTTTAGACCTGTGCTTAAATAACTAAGAGCAATGATGATGGATTTTCACTGGAAAGCATAGGGTTGGCATAGTATTTTTTGTTTCTCATGTGGAAGAATCAGTTGACTGAGAATTGCAGTTTGTCTATGCCAGATTTTTACAGAAAAATGAAAGTTGTGACTTACAGCTCCTCCAAGAATGGTACATTTCTGCTACAAGGAATTGCCCCAGATCTGCCTTGATTCACAGTCTATGAAGTTGTAGAGAAATACTAAGATTGTACTGTGTTTTTTTTCCAGGCAGTATTTGGTTGAGTAACTAAAAAGATTATTTATGAGTGCTCTCAAGATTAGTTTCCATTCATTCAAGCAATCTACACATGTGTTTTTTAGGAAACACTAGTAATTTGCTACCAATTTCACAGCGATTTTGCATTTTTAATGCCTTCTAGGCTCTGAAGCACAATCTTAGAACATCATTAATTCTCATAACGTATAGGGATGATAAAAAACCTGTAATCTAGGGGTTGTTGTCCTTTGTCACAGAACATTTTTCACAAGGGCAATAAAATAACTTCTCAAATATTTATTTTCAGTATGGAGAAATGAGAAAACTCTTCTGAAACCAATGGAATTAGATATCTATAGGCCTTTTTGAAAGTCATCTTAGGTGTCCCAACTGCTATTTTTCACATCTAAAAAAATAAAAATCTTGTAGTCAGACAATTACAGAAAGCCCCAGTGAGCCTCGTAGCCATCTATGATGTCATATGCAGAGGGATAGTTGAGAGGAGAGCAGTGGATGTTGTGTACCTTAACTTTAGTAAGGTGTTTGACACTGTTTCCCATAACATCCTTGTAATGAAGTTTAGGAAGCATGAGATAGGTGAATGGATAGTGATGTGGGCCGAGAACTGGATGACTGACAGAGCTCAGAAGTTTGTGATCAGGGTGCAGAGTCTGGTTGGAAGCCTGTAGCTAGCAGTGTTCTTCAGGGGCTGGTACTGGTCTTGTCTTGTTCAACATCTTTATCTATGACCTGGATGAAGGCAGAGAGTCTGCCCTCAGCAAGTCTGCTGATAGTACAAAGTTGGGAAGAGTGGCTGACACAGCATAAGGCTGTCCTGCCATTCAGCAAGACCTGGACAGGATGGAGAGTTGGGGAGGGAAGAACCTGATGTGGCTTAACAAGAGCAAATGTGGAGTCTTGCATCTGGAAAGGAGTAACCTCGTGCATCAGTACAGACTAGGGATGGCCTTCTAGGGAGGAGCTCTGCAGAGAAGGATCAGGGTGCCCTGGTGGACCACAGAGTGGCCATGAGCCAGCAGCGTGCCTTCGTGGCCAAGAAGGTCAGTGGCATCCCAGGGTGCATTAAAAGAAGCATGGTCAGCAGGTTGAGGGAGGTGGTCCTTCCCCTCTGTTCTGCCCTGGTGAGGCCACATCTGGAGTCCTGTGTCCAGATCTGAAATCAGTTCAGAGTTCAAGAAAGACAGGGATATCCTAGAGAGTCCAGTGGAGGGCCACAAAGATGATGATGGGCCTGGAGCATCTCCTCTATGAGGAACCTGAGAGTCCTGGGACTGCTCATCCTGGAGAAGACTGAGAGGGGATCTCATTACTGTTTATACATATCTAATGTGTGGGAATTAAGTGGATGGGTCCTCACTCTTTTCAGTCGTGTGCTGTGATAAGACAAGGGGCAACAGGCACAAACTGGAACACAGGAAGTTTCATACAAACATGAGGATGAACATTTTTACTGTGAGGGTGACGGAGCACTGGAATAGCTTGCTCAGAGAGGTGGTGGAGTCTCCCTCTATGGAGATATTCAAGACAAACCTGGACGCTTTCCTGTGCTTGTAGGGAACCTGCTTCAGCAGGGGTTGGACTCAATGATCTCCATCAGTCCCTTTCAGTCCCTATGGTTCTGTGATTCTGTGAACAGTGAGCCATCTGGTGAGGCGTATAGAAACATCTGTTGGTGCAGGGTGTCTATTTCCTGGAGCTTTCTGAAAACACTAATTCTACTTGTGTGAAAAATGGTTTTAATGGAGACATAAAGCTAATACCCCAGAATTTTTCACGGTGTCAGTGTTCCTCAGTATTCAGTTGCAGATACACTCTAGGGATCTTGAGGATTCCTCTTTCTCAGTGTAGAGCGTGGTGGCCTATGGAAGAGTCTGAGAGAATTGGAGATGGAGATCCAACAAGACATCTTACGGGGGACAGGCTGATATTTTTAAGAACCTGATTGTAGCAATATATGTATGTGTTTATACTCTTTAATTAGACAGCAATTTTCTGAAGAAAGAGTTAATTAAGTTGTCACGTTTAATCCTGTGTACTCACAGAGTTTAAGAGCTGAGAATTCTGAAGCCTCTGAAGTTCAGTTCTATTGCAGAGCTGCAGTTAAGCAGGCAAGCTGGCAAGAAACCAGGCAATTATCCACCATGAAAGTGATGTGAATGAAAGACTCCAGTACAAAAATTTGTCATTTATACCATTTTCGGTAAGTACGAATAGAATATTCAGAGATAGTCTGCCTTTCAGATGTTTGTACAGATGTGTAAAATTATTAGCCACTGGAAATTCGGTTGCTCCAATTTAGTCATGAAAAAGAAGAAAGACCATGCAGAAATGCATTCCTAGTCCCGATCATTTTACTGTTCAAGGTGTTTTAGGTATATGATAATGAAGAAAACCATGTTTCATGGGCCTTCAAGCATAGAGTATGGTAATTCTGAAAGCTGAAATGAAATAACAGGACAAAAAAGAAGACTTTCCCAAGAAAATTTTGAGAAGGTGCTTGGTAATATTTCAAGCTGCTTGAATTATTTGCATGGTGTTCAAATAATGTGTAATTGAAATTATTTACTGTTCTGTGGAAACACTGTGAAATGACCAGACATCAGTAAGAATTTCCTATTAATAAATGATAACACAATTAACTGGTAGATGGCAGCTAGGGCGAATTATGGAAAACAGACAAATTGTTTCATCTGAGCAAGTCATGACAATTCCTTATTGCTGAGAAGGGTTTTGGGACTGATCTCCTTTTACATGATTAAATTTGGGCATCTAGTATATAAAGGTCTTCTGCTGGCACTGGGTATTAAAAGGTCTTATGCACTTGAAATCTGTTTTTAAAATGTAAAGAATTGGAGTTGAACAAGATGATCTCCAGAGGTCCCTTCCAACCCTGACAATTCTGTGATGCTCCGACTCTTTGAATTGCCTTTCATTGCTCATAGGGTCACAAGAGACATACATATGTATGACACTGATAGGACTGGGTAAAAATTCAGCCTAACTTTAAGAAAGAGCACTGTAAAAACAAGATTGCAGTCATTTTTTATTCATCAAGTTATGAATATATTTCATTACTGGTTCTTAAACAAGCGTAGGGCTGTTTTCTCTGAGCTGTTGTATTGAGTTTATGTAGCAGAGTTTTGGCAGAGGGACGATGTGGGGATGGCCCCTGTGAGCAGAGCTCAGCGCTGCCTTATGTCAGATCAAATGTTTTAAAATTACCTTAAAAATAAATTAAAAAAGAGTTAGAGTACAAACAAGAAAATAACTTTTCTAAAGCAATGTACTCTTCTTCATTTCTCCAGTGCAGACAAATGTTTTGGATGACTTGAAGCTTTGCTCCAGTTGCCAAGGAAGCATACAGATGTTGGTGAGTAACCAGTTTCTAGATGAGACTTGCGGGTGAACTGTCCATCAGAGAGTGCTGATATGATAAGGAAACAACGTGCGAAGTCTGTGACCCTGCCACCTCCACCTGTCCTCAGAACTGCTGGTGCCATGTGTGTCAGTCCATGTGCTGTAATGAGCTGTATTGAAGGTCCATAAATCATTCTGTTGCTGAACTACTGGCAGGTGCAGGATAGCAGATGCTGTAGCTGATATATTAAGAGAATGTCACAATTTATTTGCATTAAGGCAGTCTGGGGTTAGCAATCTGCATGAAACTAGATAACCGTATGGTGCATGGCTGCTAGACAGGAATATTTGCCTGTAATAATGTAGTGTATTAAAATGCAAGGTCCAATATTTAGCCTCAGCAAGTGTCTCTTGACACCTGTGTCAGCTCCTTGAAATGCTTGAAGACTACATGATGTGAGTTACAGTGCAGAATGTCACTAATCTTTTGACAATGATCTTGGCAATTGTGTGCAAGTGTCCAACATAATGAAGCATTTAAACATGTAAAGTTTCCCACTGACCTCCAAGTTAGTTAGGCATGTATTTAACAAACTGAATAATGATCTGCAGAAAGATGCTTTCTGATGAAACATTAATGGTTATTGTACTTCTTAGTTTTTAGCAATGACGATGATACTGAGCACATGGGCAAAGGCAGGGCAGCTCTGTGATTAAGAATTTAGAAATAAAAATTATTAAAACTGAGGTGCACACAAAAACTTCAACAAGATTGATGAGCTCAGATTGGGAAGAGTGTGTCCAGTTCCATTATAGATTCAAAGACTTGACAATACGTGAAGTTATCGGTCTAACAGCAATACTTCCAACAGACTTCAAGTCAGGGAAAGCAAAAAACAAAACAAAACAAAACAAAACAAAACAAAAAACACACACAGTGATGTTATTTAAGGATGTTTAGAAGAGTTATTTATGTAAGTACGGGCTCATTACTCTGATCTCAGAAGCATGAGGAATTTAAGTCTATACTGTCAGGGAACAGAGAGGGATGGCATCTCCTGAAGGAGCTGGAAGGGGTGGGCAAAGACCTTGGGCAGGGCTGATTAGGAATATGCAAGCCTATTAGTGCCCCTGGGGCTCTGACATATATTCTAATGGAGAAAGAAACCCAAGGTGATTATAAAATGGTGAATGAGATAAACTGAAGCTCAGGTTTACTGAGTGTAAATTGCAATTGAATAGTCTGACTATTCATTCCTAGCTCATTTTCTAGATAAAACAAAATGCCATGGATGTCACCTGTCTGGTCTCCTGTACCATATGGTAATATGGGAGAAGATGGAAATTACTAGAAGAAATTTCAGGTGAATAAGGAATTAATTAGAGGAGAGGCAGCAGTGGGTATTTTTGAAAGGGAACAAACTGTCTAGAGAAGAATCAGGAGTGGAGCTTGTAAAAGACCTGATCAAGCACCATTCCAGCAGATTCCCTCCTCTGCTTTTACCAGGTTCCTAGGTTTTGTGAAATGAAATAAGCCAATGTCACAACAATCTAAATTTAAGACCTATTTATTTATATAAATTTTGTTTCCAGAAGGCTAGATCTAACAAGAAATTCCCATACACAAATCTCTTCTTGTCTGTAGAGCTGGGATACTTTGGACACAACAGTGGAAAGATGGTATCGAGGTTTTTTACCACAGATAAAGAAACTGAGGAACAAAGATGGAATATCTTATCCCAACCCACGGAACAGTTGTGCAGACAGGAATAGACCCCAGCAGTCCTGTGTCATGGTGTGGTGCCTTGTCTGTCCCTGCATGCTGCCTGTAAAGCCTTGGTAAAGTCTTGAGATAATGATAAAAATGTTGAGATTGCAGTTTTACAGGCATACTTGCTAAAGAAAAACTCTCACTGCATTTTTCATCATCTAAAGATGCTGGAAGGAATTATTCTGAAACCTTATCCTTAAAGGATTATGGGTAATAAAACAGTTTGCAGAGAAGAATGGCAGCACTTCTGAGACAGTAATGATCCCCAAGGTACCCTTCCAGGCTGCTAGATGAAAGTGAGAGAGGCAGAGAAACCAGGTTTTTTGAAAGTAAAAATGTTTGACTTAGAGATAACAGTACAGCATTTTATGAAAGTTTTTAAGTGCAAAAAGAAGAACAGACAGCAAGAGTCAAGGTTTTTAGACCTGGTAGCCATTAATTGAGAGAAAATCATTAGAGACCTAAAATATGGAAGCCCTAGGCACCAGTAACAAATCACTGAAGTGAATGATTACCCAGCTGTCTTATCCAAAGCCATCCACATTGCTGTTTTATGGACAGTACCTCTGGGTATGACTGATGATATAAAGAACTGAGGGACATCAGCTCAGTGAGAAGGGCCATTTTCAGGAAAGATTAAAAACCACAGATTTAAGAAAGGGGAAAAGAGAAAGTCAAGGGGGACAGAAGAAGAGAAAAGGGAGGAGGAAAAGGAAATGAGAAAGGTTGGAAAAGATCTCTATGATCATCTAGTCCAACTGCCCACCTATCACCAATGTTGCCCACTAAACCATGTCCCTACATACTACATCTGCTCTTTTCTTTAACATCTCCAGGAACGGTGACTCCACCACCTCTGTGGGCTGCCTGTGCCAATGCCTCATCACTCTTTCAGAGATGAAATTCTTCCTAATACCCAAGCTGAACTTCCCCTTGTGCTTGCTGGCTGCATAAACCTCTGCTATCTCCTATGGGCAGCTACGAGGCACTGCATGTTCCCTAACATAATATTATACTCTGAAAGCCATAAGGCCAAGAGTGAAGGAGGAAAAGAAGGCCAGAAGAGGTGTTTCACACAGTGGTGTGGCTGGAACGGGGAGTTCCAAACCAGAAGAATGACAGAACTTTGGACTTGGGTACAGAGCTCTGCCCCAGCTGCCTCTTCTTTCCCCAGCTGCCTATCTCCCTCCTCATCTGTCCCAGCTCTTTGAAAACTATTCCTTCCCCTATACCCTCCCTATGGGTCATTTACATGTTGCTCCCTACTTCACAGAAGAACTTTTTTCTGTTAGTATATGTTCAAAACACTGCACTCAAGGAACTGTTTCATTTGAAGATGCCCTTGCCTTGGTGTCTTGTGATGTGACCTTCTGCAGCCACTGGTACTGTTTATGTCATAGAACCACAGAATCACTAAGGTTGAAGAAGACCTCTGAGATCCTCTAGTTCAACCATCAGCCCACTAAATCACATCCCCAAGTGCCAAACCCACATGTTTCTCGAACACCTCCTGACAGAGCTGCAGACCTGCATTCAGGATTGATGTGAAATCCTTAGTTTATAGTGTAGGATTTGGTTAAAACATCACAAAACAACAGCAAAAAACCAAGGCCTATTTGTACCCTCACATTTATCAGGTGCTGGTAGCAGCGTAGCTATGGTTCTGCATATTCCAAGTTCACAGCATCTAAGTAGGTCACCCAGAGCATGCAAACAGCTCACAAACTCTCTGGCATATGATTACAAACTCTTTTAAGATCTACAAGTGGGAAAATAGTGAAGAAGAATGTTGTCCTTTTAATACGGCAGGAGACATAAAGAAGCTCCTGGTATGAATGACAAGTAGTTGGCTTTGCACAGGTGTTGTTTTGCTATTCACACATTCATAGACTCTGGGGCCAGAAAGGAGTCTTAAGTCACTTTTATTGACTCACTGCCTGTTAGAGGTTAATACATCTCACCCAGAGAAATGAGCAATTTCTTCTTTCAGGCTGCAGTGAATGCGACTGAAATACCTTTGCTCACTTTAGTTCAGGTGCTGCTAAAGCCATTTTTCTCACACCAAAGTCCCCGGAGTCCCTTCTGTTTGTAGTTCTTACAGGAAACTAAAAGCAATAGTGACATGTCTTTGACCTTCTGATCCTTTGGCAGCTGGGCTTTTTGTCAGATCTCACAGATATTCAATCTTCTCTTGTTAGGGCTTTTTTTTTTTTTATTTAAATACAAATTTCTCTCATTGCACTAACACAGCATTCATTAAATTTCTGTTATTGTTTTTAATTAGACCAGAGAACAATGTTACTGGCTTTGACTTCACGTGCCATGGGACTCTACATGGTGTTTGAATCTCGGCAGCATCCCAGTAGCCATCACCATTTTGGCTGGGCTTAATCGTGCTTACCTTCAGGGACAGAATGTAAAAGTGATCATCAAATATTCTTCTGTCTCCAGTCAAAATGAGTAATGAGGGACTCCTTGGCTGTCCATTTATTTTACAGTTACTGCTGACCCCAAATAGCTCTTGAATTGCTGCATAGCTAGGCACAAATTGCCTGCTTTTTGGAAAGAGTCCAGCTTCCCTGAAATAATGATGGGCAGCAGAGAATTAGCATTTACTGCCTTTTTTTCTAAGTCATCTCTTTTTTTTTTTTTTCCCTTCAATGTCTCTGCTAATGACTATCATCATCTTGTGCTCATTTTTTGTGTGAACCTGAATTTTTATTTCTCCTCTCTGTCTCACAGTATTCTTACAATCATCTCATTAATAAGACTACTTAGAGTTAAGGTAAGGACATTTTTTAGAATGCAATATACTTTATCTCCAAGGAGAGTACAAATTCCCATGTACATCTTTGTTACTCAAGAATTTTGATGTTGGTATGCACGGAAACTGAATAAAACAAGTTGTGTCACTGTGGCCTGCATGGCTGCAGAGCTACATGGGCACGACTACAAAACTGGTTGTATGACTGGGCTTGAAAGGTCGTGTCTTCTGGATCACACTAACGAGTCCCTGGACCTGACCTGTTAGGCATTATTACCAACAATTTGGAGGAGGTGAGAGGGGTGTCTCCCTCTTGACAGATTTGTGGAGACCATCAGATTGGGGTAAATGGCAAAAGAAAACTTCTTTTTAAGGGGAAATACAGTGCAATACACTGAGATTCTTCTGAAATGCTGAAATACTCTCCATGTGAGAGACTTGCAAAGAGTTATACTGACACAAGTAGGAGTGCATACATGTGCACGTGCATGCATTTGTGTGCCTGTTTGCATACCTATGTGTACGTCTGAATAAAATTAAGATGGAAGGAACCATAGTACTACTGAGCAACCCGCTGCAAAAAGCTACAGTGAATCAACCAGTAATTTCAGTACACAATATGCTTACTGATATACAAATCTTTGAAGTATTTGATGGTACCTTCAAAAAAAGAATCATAGAATCATGGAATCATTAAGGTTGGAAATGACCTCTAAGATGATATAGTCTGATTCCAACCTACCCCCACCGTGCCCACACACCACGTCCCTCAGTGCCACATCTCTGTGATTCCTGATCACCTGCAGGGACGGTGACTGCACCACCTCCCTGGGCAGCCTGTGCCACTGCAACACCACTCTTGCTGAGGAGAAATTTTTTCCTAATACCCAACCTGAACCTCCCCAGGTGCAACCTGAGGCCATTCACTCTTGTGCTATCGCTGTTACCTGTGAGAAGAGGCCAACCCCCACCTCACAACAGCTTCCTTTCAGGGTGTTGTAGAGCATGATAAGGTCTCCCCTCAGCATCCTCCAGTCTGAACAATCCCAGTTGTCTCAGCCACTTCCCATAAGACTTGCACTCCAGATTCCTCATCAGCTTTGCTGCCCTTCTCTGGACATATGCCTCTGAAAGTGGCAAAAATAATTACTCTTTTGAGTAATAATTAATGAAGTATCTGTTATAGGTTTTACAAAAACAGGAGTTTCCTTTGTTCAGCCTCTTATTGCAGTGTTCCATGTACAGGCTCCTCAAATCCACCAACACAGTGATACCCACATGGTGTTTATGTATCACAAAGCAGATTTTCAAGAACTTTTCAAAGGCTACATATTCATATGGAACCAACGGCTGTCACCATGGTGTTTAAGAATCCATCTAAAGGACTGAGGCTTCAAAAAGACATTGAGGCCCTGGAACGCGTTCAGAGGAGGGCTACGAAGCTGGTGAGGGGCCTGGAGCACAGGCCTTATGAGGAACGGCTGAAGGAGCTGGGATTGTTCAGCCTGGAGAAGAAGAGGCTCAGGGGAGACCTTATAGCTCTCTATAACTTCCTGAAGGGAGGTTGTGGTG
>PPHD01023119.1:902-12581 GCA_002909625.1 Bambusicola thoracicus | reverse complement strand
ATGTGTGGCAAAATACCATTAAACTGAGAAATCTCAGTAACAACTGAACCTACTTCAGTGTAGTGTCTCAAATAGCGTTAAGAAATATTCCTTGTTAGCATGGTGGTATATTTGGCCTCTGTTCAACCTCTTACAAACCATTAAGAACCTTTTTCTCCTCCTTTATATGATCTCCTTCTTACATTATTTTTCCTCTATTTGTTTACCCAAGAGATAGCTTGACATAGATGCAGCATCTGGCTTCTCTGAGGTCCTGCTTTTTGCGTTTTTAAGCTGGATTGACTGAAGCAAAGGGAAGCTGAATGACTTGCCTGAGGTTGGCTCAGTGGGGATTAGAACCAAGAATCCTCTTGCCCACAGCTGTTTGCTCTGAACAGTAAACCTCCCTGCTTTCACATTACCTCAGCAAACCAAGGGGGCACAGCTCATATTTAGTTTATTTTATAACTTACTTCTAATAGTTTTTTTTGTTTGTTTTTTTGTTTGTTTATTTATTGTTTTTGTTTTTGTTTGGATTTTCTGAGGTAATTTTTCCTAGACTACCCTCTTTTGGAGACAGAACATAAATCCTCTTTTAGGGTTCTTATTTCAGCTAGCGTTTATCTCTTCAAGGAATATGATACATCACAACATTAACAAATCAGTTTTCTTTTATTATACCTTCATATATGATGGTATGAATAGTTTTGTCAGTGCTCAAATCTTACAAGGACATGGCCAAATAGATGTTGGGAAAAAAAAAGAACACCCAAGAAGTACGATTCTCCATAACCTAAATGACACTTTATGGTAAACATGACCATGTGCATGTACATGCACTCATGAACACATCTAAATACATACATTTATGTAAGCGTATACTTTTGCACACCTGCAATCTTACAGCATATTGCTTTCTGAAACTTAGTTTTAGGTATTAAGCAATGATTATGCTGGATGTTAAAAGAAAAGACTCCGATATAAAACTGGTTTCCCCAATACCAAGACACAAGGCTTATGGCCAATGAAACGGTCCCTAGGACTTCCAGGTTTGCTTGTGATGATTCAAGGAGTTACAGGGTTTCCAGCAATTCCCTATAGCAGTCTTCTCCCTTTTTAAGAAAATCCCCAGTGCTGAGAGTGTACTTATAAAAATGTGTGGTTTGTACATGCTATATTAGAATCTAGAGCCAAAGCTGTGGTAGAGAGAATTTTTCACAGATCTTTCAAGCCATATTTTTTTCCAGTGATGTTATAGTCACAGTTGTTTTTCCAATTCTGAATGCATAATTAAAGTGCAGTTTTCAGACCTGCTGGTGGAAGACACACTGGCCTTGAGGGATTAGTAATTACGAAGAGATTCCTAATCTATTATACATGATAGTAGGAAGAGGTAAAAATGAGGAGCAAAAGCTGAATGACATCAACCTAAAGTCAAAGGGGAACAGGGAAGTGCACAAGGTCAGACTGTGCTGTGTAAGAGTTCCTTGCCATCTCTAACAAAAATACATTAGTGGTATATGGAATAAAATAAGACATTTTCTAATTTTCTTCTTCTTCTTCTTCTTCTTTTTTTTTTTTTTTTTTTTTTTTTGCCATAAACCTAGAAGAGCTTCTCTGTTGAGAAGACTTGTTCCCCTGGGTGGAGGATAAAAAGTGTGCATCAAATTACATGTTAGTCATATTTTTTTATGCATCAATCCATAAGTGGGCCATGCAGCCCAAAAAGAGGGGGAAATTTGTGTTCTCTTGATAGCATAAGGAGAACAAAGCTGTATTTGCGTTAATTTTGGAAGTGGATCTCTCAGCAACCCTGAACAGTGCCTATTTCTGGGTGCCATCACATTGTGAAATCTAGAAGTGCCTTTCAGCATGTTGGGCCTGATATGTTGCCTGGCTATATCTTGTTCCCATATGACAGACCAACAGGCAAACTTTTTGCCCTGGAAGCATGTTTTACATGAAAGTGAAAGCTGAGTTCATGGGCTCGGTGGAAACTGAAGCATCCTTTCAAAGTTTCTTCTATTTGAATTGTGAGGATTGTAGTCCCTAGAAGTGTATCACTCACACTGCAGCGAGTCAGGCAATCCCTCATGCAGTTTCTGAGGCTTGTTTGAGATATTCCCGGTAATTTTCTAGGTCAATAGGAAATTTCTTAACTGAAGAAAGGAAACAGTGTAGGAGCATGTCTAATTGGTAAATAATTTAGTAAATTAGCATCATTCTGACCAATTCAAGTCTACTCCAGCTTGTGAGGCTTAAGGGAGACCAGATGGTGGGTAGTGAATTGGAAGTTATCCAAAATTGCTTTTGAGTTAATTGATATAGTGGAGGGGAGATCTCTGGAGAAGTATATATCCCCAGGTAGTTGATTGCTTTGGAATTCCAACAGAGAAGAAATGTGTCAAAAATGAGAAGGGAAACATAAGTTACGGAGCAGTTATATCCAAGACTTGTACCAGTGAATTTCTAGGCAAAAATGCATGAAAAATATTGAATAATTGTTCTAAAGAAGGAACCAGTACTTGTGTTAGAACTTAAGTGAATTGAGGAAATAGCTTATTTACCTTCTGTATGTCTTGTATTTACACATTATGTCTGTGGTATGTTAGTGTATAGAAGAAGTAGAATATTCCTTTTTAACTTGAACCTGTGAATTTTCATCAAAATGACACTGGTGTAGCTGCTAACCATACATTGTTACATTCTGCTAAATGAGAGTGTCCATGTACTAAATTGGAACTCTCACTGTAGGTTGTTTAAAATCTATATAAAATAGATCAAATGAAACTGGAAAAGTAATTGATAGCTACAGCGAAACTGAAAGTGAATATAAAACTTAAAATCGCAGTGAATCAGGGCTTACATGATGAACATTCACTCCTCTCCGAGGCCTTCTAATTGAGTGCCTTCAGTCAGTGCACTTGATGAGCAAGGAATCCATTTCACCCATGTATTTGACATCATGATGAATCCTTAACAGACATAGAACATCTTTAGTGACTTACCTTAGTTTTGTTTTTACTTTTCCTCTGTGCCTTTGCCTTTTTCCTTGTTTGTTCCATGTCTTTCAGTTTCTTTACCTCTGCTTCACCCTTTCTTGTTCTCTCTTTCATTTTCTTTCCCCTTTTTCTTTCTTCCTCTGTTTTCTTTTTCTCCTTTTACTTTCTTTTCCCAGGCCTCTTCCTGTTTCTCTTCCTCTCTTTCTCTCTTTCTTTTTCTCTCTCATTTTCTTGTTCCTCTTTTATTCTTTCTTTTTTTTTCTGTTCTTCTTCCATTTTTATGTATTTTTTCCTTTTTTTTTTTCCTTCTCCAAGTTATATTATACTTAATTATATTTATCTAGTTCTTAATGAGACGAATCTTTCAAAAATTCTATTGATTTTATTTTGGAACTGTTTTGGCTAGCAGACTTACCATTTTCCATGCTTTTATTTCACATGATCTCTTTCAATCTTTTTACTGTACATACCATTAAAAGAGCAGTCTATGTGACCTTTTTCTTTGGGGTTAATAAAGAATGCAGTTTCATAAGCTTGATTCAATTTCCTTTGTGTGAGCATGCTGAATAAGTGACCATTATAGTATTTGTCTGGTTTTCCATGCTACAGTGTGCAGTTACCAACCTTTTATATGAATGACCACATCTGGTGTGCATTTGGCCACGTAAGGTGAGACAAAAGCAAAATAGATTTTCCTTAGCATTAAATCAAATTTCCACACAATGTACTCTCTAATGTGGATCTCAAATGTATCAGGTCATATATTATTTAGCTGCATTGCATTTTGTGCTTTTTTTAATTCCGTCCCACATATCCAGTTTTAATAAATGCATGAGTAGATGCAATATTTGAGCATTATATCTTAGAAATTCAACACTTTCAACAGATTCTTCAGACTTCAAAGAATTTAATATTAGTATCGTAAAATGTCTTTTGAAGAATAATACTAGAATATAAGAAAAATGACTGCTTGAGTGTGCCCCATCATTTTGAAAGTGTTTTATTGCTTTAATTTCCTGTCTTACTAAAGTAACAAGCAGAATAATAGAAGATATACTAGAAGAGAGTTTGCAATTTATTAGAAGGCTTGAGCTGGTTGAAGACTTTATGTGATGTGAAAAAGAAAACCTCTGTTTAGCTGAAAAATGGAGACAAGCTACAACATTAATGTTGCAGCAGCTTTAAATGGAGTACTGTCTTTGACTACTAAGTTGTCTCCACAAGCCCAGTATGTTTGAATGGGGTAAATCTATAAGTATAGGGCTCATTTGGTGCTTGTTGCCTGTAGAAAAGCTCCTGAAAATCTCATGTCATTTCATCCATGATGTGTACGTAAGTTGTTATTGCTATTTGGATTTCATAGAACATTGCAGCTGCATTGATCCACAATGTGAATTTTCATTTATATATTATAGTTCTACTATATGACAAAATTTAATTCAATCCGGTGTAGACAAAGGCTAAACTATGCTAGGTTTTCAGTGTAACTTTTACCTGTCTTAATGTTTTTAACTTAAATGTTGGGAATTCATCTCACAAAGGAAATGGTGAAAATACAGTTATCTGTTTTGAAAGTGTAGAAATGAAAGATGAGAAAGTAACTAACCTGTAAAAATATGATGTAAGATTACTTCATAAGTGAAGTACTTATTTCCCTAGAAGGAGGAACAGACTATCCAGTTGCTTCTTACAGTGTGCGTAGCCAGATACTCAGGCATCAATCTGTATGCTTATAATGGAAGTTACATGTTTATCAGTGCAGAGCAAGAAGTGCAAGAATCACAAGGGCTTCTTAATCCCACCAGTGTTCTGCTACTGAAGGATTACTAAACAGCTGGTTGCAACAGATTGCTTGGTATTTTCAGAAAACAAAATAAAGTATGTAATAATGTGTGTCCAATCCCTTTGAAACAACAGAAAGAACACTCTAGGATGAGATTTTGTTGATAATTCTGTTTTAATGGATTGCAGGTTGTGTGAATTTGAGTGTTTCTTGTATTTGAGAGTTATTGAACAATACCGTTCTGCTTTTCAGCTGAGGCACTCCTTGTGATGTTGTGAGAAGGGCAGATAGTGTAAATTCATATAGAAGAAATCTAACTGTAAAAGCTCATTTGTTTAACTAACATATTGGACTCCTAGAGGCTCAAGTACAAGCAAAAGCCCAAATATTACTGGTGTCCTCAGTTATCTGAGTAAGTCTTTCAAAGAATAATGATTTGCAAGCCTTACTGCTAACTGAAGCGCAAAAGATTTCCTCTGGGCTTGCCACAGACAATCCTCAGGCACATTAGAGGAGTCAACTAGAGTTAGTTCAAAGTGAATTGCTCCATTTTAATCACAGTGACTTTAGCCTCTCAGTCAATATGCCATAATGGCATATTGTCAGTGATTTTTTATTTTTAAATGACAAGTTTGGTCACTTTATTTTAAGGTATATTTTAGAGTGTTTACAAGATTTGTAGATTCAACAGCTCTTCAAAGAGACTCTCTGTCTTGCTTTGCTACACTGATATTTTGTATTGCTGTTATTTCATCACCTTGAGGCAGTTCTTAGTTAAAATACATTGAGATGCTTTACATCTGAATGAGTTCTTAGTATGATATATAACCAATTATGCAGCTATAACGAGTTCAAATTTTAAAAACCAAATAAGAAATGTTGCACTAAGGATTACTAAAGACTAGCATTACCCTCTCTTCACTTCTTTGCAAATAGGAAACAGGTATGTAACAGTAGTCTGCACAAATATTACTGTCATTAAGTTAAAAAATTCAGCTATTTGATTACTTTAATACTTTACCTAATTAACTCTGAAACCTTGGAGGGTTTTATGTGTTCTCTAAAGTCAGTGTCAATTTCCTATATACTCAGATCACTTCCCAAAAGCTAAGTTGTTCAGGACACCAAATAATATCAATGAACAGAAACTGCCGTTCTGTTCCCCATCAGATTTTTTTTTCCTCGGCACACCTGAGAGATGCTGGTGATATTTCTTATAGTGTAACTGATTAATGTACAATGAATCTTCCAGGGAATGTGCTGCTTTTTTCTCAATTTTTCAAGAGTTTTAAGAACCTTCTTCTAGGCACATGGAACTAGATGCAGAATCCTTCCCATTCCTGGACCTGACTGAGTTTTGTAAAGAGTAAAGGAACAGGCTTCTCTGTAGTAAAAACACTTCTGTACGTTTTGTTAATACAGGTTGTAGAACTACTGATGATGATGTTCTTTCCCCTTAGACTTTCTTGTATTTATGTCTCTCGTCCAATAACCACAGGGATCATTGAGGTGTATTTTATCTTCATTTCAGCCCTCTTGATATCGTTTCAGCCCAAAGGGGAAATCAAATGAGATATAGAAGATGCTAACTCACACAACTCTCAGGTCATTAACTACTAATTAGAAACAGCTTAGAGATCTCAATCATCCTTTAGGTGAGATGTGAGAGAGGGATCAGGGAACATTTAACATCTTCCCTTTATTTTTTCTAGACAGTGGCCAACCATATGAAAGTTTTGACTTATGTTATTTTCTTGCTTTTGTTTTGATTTTTTCTGTTTTTTGCAAAAATGAACATATGTTTTGAGGCAACATAATAGGTGAAGTGCCAGAACATACTGAGATGGTAAAAGAATTATTCTAAAGTTTAGATTGAGGTATTTCCAATATGATTTGGTTTAATGTTATTTAAATTTGAAGATTTACTGAGTGCATTTATAAAGTTACCTACAGTTCTATCTCATCTTGCATTTTTATATATGAGAAAATGCAAGCCAATAGTGAATTCTAGAAAGTTTGTAAATCTCAGGATAATCTCAGCTGTTATAGCTAAAGGTTGTAAAGTGAGATACCTTTTCCTGGAGGATGGATGGTTTTGTGATGATATAGCTAGTGTAGATCTACAGTGTGCAGTTTTGCCTCCCAAATTTGCCAGGGTTTTAGATCTCTCTACACTCATCAGAAGCTCTGCTAACATGTTACATGTTTAGTAGAATTAGAGGGACTATGTTATCCTTTCACATAAATTCTGTCTACCATTGAAAGGCTGTGGGAAGTAAGAGGTGCTTGCCTGCTCATACTCCCCAAACCACACAGCTCCTTGTGCTTAGGATTACTATGAGGAAAACTACTGACTCCAAATGCCAATCACTGGCAAAAGGTGCAAACCTGATAGATTGATCTGTAAAAAAAAAAAAAAAAAAAAAAACACAACTGACGATACAACAGCAATAAACTTCTATTTTGGATAAAGCTGTCCTTTTTTAGAGCAGTACTGCTTTCAGTCATAAATGTATTCACCTAGTTCTGCTTCATTTAAAGACCTGTGAAAAAGAATTAGTCCTCTGTGGTGAGGCACCAACTGGTATTCCAGCTAGCCTGTGCAAGCATGCTAGGGAACAACTGAGTACCTCGTATTCCAGATCTGTTCCATCAATAGATTTGGAACTCTTTTATGTAAGGACTGTTGATACTACTGGGATTAAAAGCATAACAGATTTAGGAAACCAATTCACTTTTCTTATATCTTCTCATACACATAGGTAAATTTTATTTCAATTTTCATGGCTCGGTTTCTTCTGTTGACCTACAATAATTTCTGGAGCGTTCCTCACCTTTTTTTCTTAATCACCTTCATTCATTATTTGTCTTTTGCTTCAATGACTCGTCTTTCAACTACAGAAGATGTATTTTATAAAATCATGAGATTTTTCACTTACTGTCCACCACAAGTGGTATTTGACTTCATACAACATCATTTCTCTTACTACAAATTCTCTATATCTCCAAAAATTCTTTCCTTTCTGCACAATTATGAAACAGCTGGTTTCCTTTCTAAGATGCTTTTTTTAGCAGACTTACCGTTTCATTGTTAGAGAACAGTTGTAAATGTTAACAGTTCACTTACATATTTAGGCTGAAGAATACATGTTGCAACATATTCTTGCAGCAGTTGCAACTGCCAGCAGTTGGTCCACACCAAGAGAGAGCTTCAGACTTACATGCTTTCACGGTCTGCGTGTACACTGGTTGCCTGAATCATCTTAAGTCTTTTTGATGCATTTGTTGTTAAGAATTAATGGGTTCTCATATTGAGGTGTATGTCATACAGTATTCTCTCTCCAACAATAAAACAATTTAGAGGTCTTAGAGAAAGATACATTACTTTGTTTGCATAACAAACACAAAAGTTTTTCAATTCTTAGAGGTTATTTATTTTCAATATATTTTGCATTTGTTAGTGTATTTTGAGAGATTTTCTCATACACCCTTATTGTGACTTATGGAAATATATAGATGATCTGATAGGTCAAACCCTTAAGGTTGTCTATAAAATAACAGTATGCAAATATTATTTAAATTAATTAAAGCTTTAATTGGAAAAGAATTGCTTTTATAGCTCCTTGCCAGTACTTTCAGGTAGCAATAACAGTGTCAATGTTTTTGTTTTTGACAGTCAAGGTAGTAATCATGAAGTCAAGAAGTGCATGTAATTAAAAGTTTAAGGTGGATGATTTGGGGATTATAAAAAAGTACATCATACATAATTCTGACAGAGCAAGAACATTTATGGAGATTTGTAATACATCTGTTGAACTGTATGTCATATGAACATGCATAATGAAAACATGAAAACTTTTTCAGCCATATTTTTCATTGTCTGACATGATGTTGGGCTTAATAAAGAGTATATAAAGAGTGAATTTCTGGTCAGCACCCTGCTTATGAACATGTATTGTTTTAGGAATGGCTTTAAGCTTCCTAATTTAAATGTAACAGGGAACCAAATTCAACATAGCTGTGTTCTTGTTTTCTCAATCACTTCACCATGGGAAAATATGAAGAAAAATTTTGCAGCAATCTTGGGCACACAGCGCAGATGTGCCCAGGTGGACTCTGCAAAAAGCCAGCACAGTCCAGCACAGAGCACCAGTTTGACCATTTATTCTTAGCTATACCATATTTAGCTGCACAAAAAGGACTGGTATATTTGCATAGCTCTCACAGGTTCCACAAACTGAATGGTCTGAAAACTTAAAAGAATAACCAAGAAGTAGTTGATAAGAGAGAATTGCTCACACCTAATTTTAAGAAGAACAAGGAAAATGAGAATGGAGTTAACCTTGAAACTAACCTGGGTATCCTTAAGCAGTAAGGAATCCTTAAGCAGTAAGGAAGAACTCTTCAAGAGTACATGGGCATCAAACTGAGGATGTAATAAAATTTGGTATAGCTTTAATTGAGAAAGTCTTTGCCAGCATAGCTTTTTTTTTTTTTTTTTTTTTTTTTTTCCAAGAGGAGGGTTTTGTTTTGTTTGTTTTTTAATAAGGCAAATGTGATAGATATGATCTGTAGGGACTTCAGCACAACACTTGATGTATTACCTCATTGGAAACTGTTAGGAAAGATGGAGACGATGGGGATCAGTACAAAACCAACACAGTGGTAAAGAGATGGCTAACAAAACTCATTTGTGCTGCAAAGCAGAGCTATGAGCTTTCAGGGAAATTACTCTTTATTTTTTTTAGGATTAATGACACTGTATGGATAGTTATTCTTCAGACTAATATGTCCTTCCTGTATAGTTCATAACTAGGTATTACATTATACTGCTAATAATTTTTGTTATTCCATCATGTTAGCATAATGCTTCTTATGTGTAGGTTTCCATTGTTCCCAGCGCTCTAGGTCACTTTGATGCTATTATGCCTTTTTCTTTTGTGAGTGAAAGAACTTCTGTAGAAATATATGATTTCATTTTCTCACCCAAAAAAAAAAAAAAAAAAAATCTTGTTTTCATTACTTTTTTTGTTTTCTTTGTTTGCTTGTTTATTTTGGTAACCTTATTTTAGTATGAAGTCCTCTATGTGATGGCCTGAGCATCCAAGTGCTATTTTGGACTCACGTCAAATAAAGTGTCTCTTTCCTCCTCTAGCTTCCTTTGGCCATGTCCCTGTGTAGACCAGTAGCTAAGCTCTACACAGCTGCAAAGAGGTCAGGATCTGTAGGAATGAGTAATTAGGAAACAGGGAGTCCAGAGTTTTCAGAATTTGGTAAATAATGATACATTTATGATAACTACTGCAGACTTAACTCATACTGATGGGATTGGACTCAAAACCAGCCACAGCCATGCTGTCTGGGAAAGGCAATAGGCTGTAAGAGCTGTAAGATGGAGGACCATCTGAAATCTTCAAATCCCAGGCTGATTGGTACACCGCTAAGCATCTTTGTTACTGTGTTGCTGAACAGCAAATAATTTGTGATTTCTGTATTGTAGAGAGGGGGCATGTGGTAGGAGTTCTGTCAGACAACAACAATTGGGAGACAAAATTGAAGGAATGTTGGGTTCCTTAACACTTGTGTCTTGAAAAGAGAGAAGACTGAACAGAGGATTACACAAATCAATGAGTTCCAAAATTACACCCTTCTTTTCCTTTCCTCTTTCCCCTCCCCCCCGCCGCATTTTCTATACAGTGTCACAAATTTGATAACAAATTTCATACCCCTTAATGATTTGGGAAAACAAGTTTCTGAGCTGAGGCCAAAATATGGGGTCATCATAACGTGGTAAGTACTTCAGTTGTTGGTCATTTGGGTTAGATAAGGAGGTATGCGAAGTATGAAGCATTAATAAGCACTTGAATGAAAGAGTTTATAAATATCCTGTTGAGAGAAGTAATTCGTGCCTCTAATGTAAGGAGAGGATTCTGGACTGCAAACATTTTCTGCTGTATGTGCATACAGCTAAAGCTGCCAGCAAGATTTTAGAGGTGTGTGGCTGTTGCCTTCCTGATGTATTACTCCTTAAGTGTTTCAAGAGACTTTACAAGCATAACTTAGACATGAATTTTACAGACCTGCTATTAAGAGCCTAACAGTGTCGCACAGGATCTTTATCACAGGGCCCTTTTGTCATTTAGAAGTTTTTTTATTTTATGTTTATGCTGATTTATTCAAGCTTTTTTTCTAGTGCCTATAAGTAGCCGCCTAAAATTGCTAATTGGTCTTCATGTCATATATGAAGTATTCAAATTTATTGAGTTACCTTTTTTTTTTTTTATAGTAGGGAAAATTAGACAGTGTAAACAGAAAACCTGAAAATATCCATTGGCAAGTGAAATAAAGATTAGGTTAATCTCCGTGCTAATAAAATACTGTCACATCACAATGACTTGACAATTAGATTTGCTGAAAAACTAACATTTTTAAAAGGTAAGATCAATAGATTAGATTGTGGATATAGAAGAGCTGTAGGAACAGTTCTGTTTATCTACAAATCTGTCAAAGCGGGTCATTACTTCTGACTCCATTCTGAATTTTATTTTGTATGTTTCACGTAATAATTTATGGTAAGATTAGCTCTTACCTTAGAAAGTGTGGATTTCCATTACTGAGCAACTACTTCATGCTATTTGTTAAGATATCATTTTTGCATATCTAAGGTGGGTGCTATATTCTATTTTTGTCTTACCATATTTATTCCATGAGTACTTGTTGGTATTTTTTCCTGCTTTTGATACCTGCTTCATTGCTATTGACGAGATTTCAAGTTGACCTGTGCTTCTGTCTCTGGTATTTTGTTTGTTGAAGTAATTCAAGAAAACGCTATATTGTCATTTTTACTGTTATATCAAGGAATTGGTAACTTTTTTAGAGCAGAAAAGGTAGCTATATCTGTATACATACATAGCT
>PPHD01023117.1:0-12582 GCA_002909625.1 Bambusicola thoracicus | reverse complement strand
ATTTAGCACTACCATTTTTAGCTCCTCAACTCAAGCAAGAGGTTAGCCAAATTTAGATCTAAACCACCATCGCATGGTTTGGATCAATTTAATTACTTCTTATTTTTTTTTAAATCCACCAAAAACAAACCAACAAACTTGTAGATATCTCTCCCTGGTTGCTCCTTCCCCTTCCATTTATAACAACTATTTTTAGCTGGAGCAAATTTCAGAATACAAGTAAAATGAAAAACGCAATTAACGCCACCAAATATAATGAGTTGTTTAATTACCCTTGAAACTAGACCTTGTGAGGATCCAACAAACTTTAAAGTGCTGTTACCAAATTAACAATCACAGAGAATACCAGATTGCTTGCAACACCCAGGCACAACAATCTGAGCACTGGGACACCAGAGCAAGGTGAGGACTTGGCCGTTAACTGGGTGGCAGACAGTAAAGAAACTCCAGCTCTTCTGCTGTCACACTCTCCATGAGGGAGGGAGCCTTGCTAAGAGAAGCTTCCCAAAATACAGCATTCAGTGCATTCAGCTCATCTGATGGGTGGCAGAAACCGAGCGTGATAATTGCCATTATGGCACTGACTCCCGTGACACAAACACGTGCATTTCAAGAGAAAATATTTCCAACAGAGCTATGAAACATCCATCCAGCAGTAACTACTTCCCTTCTGATCACCCCACGTCTCACTTTGCTTAAATGGCCTGAACTAAATCTATACAGAAACGCCAATGATGAGTTCAAGAGCCCATTCACTGGAAGAAACAACAAGTTAACCAGAACACTAAGCAGAACATTTGCACCTCTCCACCAGGTTTTAATTCCACACATGTATTCCCCACTCACACTTAGATTAGCCACCCCAGCCATTTCTAGCATAATGGAGATACTGACAGGCCCTTGACTATAGTGGCAAAAAAAAGCACAATAATACTTTTCACCTTTGTTAAGATAATCTTCTCGTATTTGCGAAGCTCTTAACGCGGTGTAAAATGATAGCCTTGTGGAATTCTCAATTACAACACATCCTAGCATCTGCCCATCATTCCATCAGGCACGCACATTCTCCCCTGTTTCACAGCACCACTGAATCCCCTGAGCTGCAAAGGGGATGCCCTGCAGTAACAAAGCATGGAGCAAAACCCATCCTGAGCCCCAAATGGTGGCTCAAGGAACAGTACCCGACCCACCATAACTGCAACATCTGCACGGTACCACACCAAATATCCTCTAATGGACCGAACCTTCCTCTGGCAGAACTCAATGGGCCATTTGCCCCTGAGCCCGGCAGGAGCAGAACTTGTTCTGCTAAGCTGTGATGCTGGAAAAGGACCACAGTCTTAGGAAGTCGGGACACCTCTCATTCACCTCTTCATGCATTTGCAGATCTCACACCTTACACGGGGTGATAAAACCTGTAATCGAGGGAGTTGCTCTGAATTCATGCACTGACTTAAAGAAGAACTCTGTGTTCAACTCCTCATTAGGAATACGAGCTGTTTCTCTTACAGCTGCTCATTCAGAGTTACTTCATTTAACAAACAAAATCCCTCCCATGGCCTTTTTCTCCCCAAGTTCACACAATGCTTTTCTGTATGGGGAAGCTATGGAGGGAATTCTTACTTTTCCCTGGACAGAACCAACCCCTAGAAATTTTTCATTAATTTGCAGCTTGATGTACAAAATGGGAGCTTGAGAAATTACCAGAAGTGGTAAATAAATGATTCATGTGGGTTGGTTTTGCATGAATAAATTATTCGTTCCTTCTCCATGCTTCATTTGAGAGAAGAATGCAAAATTAATGCTATTCTATGCAAATAGAAAACCTTTTATACGATTCTGACATAATTATAGGTGTTTGCAAAGAAACACATACATGGTTTTGGGAAGCAAAAAGTCTCGGTAGCACATTAGTGTCACAGAATGAAAGATTCAAACAATAAAGTGTGTCATCTGAGGATGTTCAGCATAGAGACTTATACACAGTTTCAGTATTTCTCTCTCCCTAAACTGCTTTCTCCCTACTGGGAGGTGAACGATCAGTACCCAAAACACCACATCCCTGCAGCCGATGCTTTGTCACAGCCTGCAATGCAAAGGAGACTGCTGCCTATCTTGTGAAGATGCGCGTCCCTGAAGGTTTTCATTAATGCCAATAAAACTGATGGCATTTAAACAATCTTGTAGCCAAGGAAACAGAGGAGCACCTGACAAGTGCCGTGCCAGCTTCCTGCTCCGGAGGCAGCCGGCTGAAGCAGCACAGCCCAATCACACCACAGGTAAAGGCAGAAATTACCCTCAGGGCATCAGGCCCCCATCACAAGGGTCCCTGCTGACTTGCAAGGAGCACATCGCTAAGTCATGCTTGGGATCCCAGCTGAGCTCACAGCACAGCAGCTGCTCTCCAGCACCCACTGCCCACGTGAATGGATGCTCCCATCCAGCAGCTTTCATAACTGATTTAAATGGGATTTTATACCACAGGCAACAAAAAGGAGAATTAATTTAGATTTCCCAGCTTTTCAACCAACTGCTCACTGTAAGAAATCCTGTTAACAGGATTTCATCAGAATAACTATCCAAAATTTGGGGAAAAAACATCCTTCACAAGTTTCAAGAACTTACATGCAAGAATGAAGAAATTATCAAGCTGGAAATTACTCGTTTGTGAATATGAAGGTACAGAACAATTCAAACCTGAGGATCACATTCAATCTGCATTCTAGCAAAGTAGAAATAACTGTTATGCCATAAAGCTAATGAGAATCAGAAGGAAAATTTGTGCTATCAACTACAATATTCTCTACAGCGTTTCTTCAGTACAGTATTTCTTCTCTACAGTATTTCTTCAGACATTCTGAAGTAAAACACAAAGCTCTTCAAGAACATTACTTAATGCCTTCCTTTAGATAATTCAGAATGAATAAAATTAGCATTTCCCACTTAATCAGTAAAGGGCGTTTCAGGTATGCTCACACAGCACTTTGGCATATTAGCAAGTATTTTCATCAGGACAGTTCTGCTGTCACCCTGTCCCTAAGAACGGCCATCCCTGTTCATGACAGACACCATTGGAAGGATTCAGTGCATGCATGCATCCACCTGAGGGCTTGAGCATGCAACAGAGCTTGGGGCCGTCCCCAGTCCACTGCTCTGACAGCCTCTCCTGCAGCACAGTCCTTGCTCAGTGCCCTGCTGCATGGCAGCACATACCAGTCAGCACCCCCATGTGACCAAGTGGCTTTGTCTATCCTAATTACTACATATGGCCAAAGAGGCAACAATTACCAATCTACTTGTCAACTGCAAATTTAGACAGCTGTATCTCATGGTATGCAGATCACTGCATAGCAACCTCAACACTGTTCCCAGCAGTGATTCCTCTGAGATGACAGTCTCTATATATCTACAATGAAAGATGGAATTCCAGCTTCAACACCCAATGCCTACTTAATTCCAATTGATAGGAACTAGTTATTTGACAGGTCTGTTCATACAGCAATGGGACACCTCTCAAGTTCCAGCCATCCATTGCCCAGTCTCATCTCTGGGGGCTTCCTCAGCACTAGGAAACACCCATAGGAGCAGGCAGCTAAGTTCCAGCTGCCTTGGACTCAATGATCCTTATGGGTCTCTTCCAACTTGGAATATTCCATGCAGATCATAGAACCACAGAGGTTGGAAAAGACCTCTAAGATCTCCAAGCCCAGCCCACCCCTACCATAACCACTGCCCACATCCCTCAGGGCCACATCTCCATGTTCCTTCAACACCTCCAGGGACAGTGACACCACCACCCCCCCCTGCAGCCCATGCCAGCACCAACAGCCCTTTGGAGAAGACACTGTTCCTAATATCCCACCTGAACCTCCCGTGGTGCAAAGCATGGCCATCCCCTCTCATCCTATCACTGTTACCCAGGAGCAGAGCCCTTGCCACCACCTCTGCTCAGGCAGTTGTAGAGAACATGAGGTCTTCCCTGAGCTCATCTTCTCCAGACTGAAGCACTCCAGCCCCCTCAGCTGCTCCCCATTAGTCCTGTGCTCCAGACTCTGCACAGCTCCACTGTCCCTACCCTTAGATGTTACACACCGTGTGGTGATGAGCAAGTCAGAGGTAAAACAAGCAGAGCACACTGGTGCTGCACTCCTAGCTTCAATGCCCTTGGTAGGAATCAGAGGGAACTGCTCCAAACATTTTGTTTCTGTATACAATATGGCTGCTAAAATTCAAAACAGACAATTTAGTGGGTGGATCTGTAATTAAATTATTATGGCTCGTATCTAATTAAAACAGATTTCAAGGCGCATTTCAAGCTGTGGCTGGATGTCAGTTTGAAGTTGTCTCACGCAGCTTGGCAGCAATCAGACTGAAGGAGGGCAGAGAGGCAGCATCCAAGACTAAGGAAAGGAGGATCTAAAAATAAACACGTTCTGGGATGGCTGCCTCCCACTTTGAACCCAGCTCCTCACTACTGCCATGACACCATCCCACACCACACACTTCTCCAACAGGCATCGAGACTCCCAGGAAGAAATAATAAACAACTACAGGGGTACAAATCACGGCTGCGGCTCAGTTCTATACATAGCTCAGCAGAAGCAGATGAATAAGCCCTTCCAATTTATCAGAAAACTGTTTCAGGGAGGGGATATAATTACAAGCCAGACGATACAGAAACACACAGCCTGGCAAGACACGCCACAGAAACGATGATCCTAAAATAATAAAACCCACTGGCACTGAGCACCCAGCACGGCTGTTGGCATCTTACTGCCAGGACGGGGCAGGGTGTGATGTGCCAGCATAGGGCAGATCCTGTTGGTCCTTTGAAAGCAATCTTGGAAGGTAACCACACACTTCTGTTGCTCTGCACCACATCTTGCAGCTCTAAGTGGGAAACCAAAAAAAAAAAAAGAAAAGCTACCTTACATTTAAAGTGAGAATTCTGTGTTTCACAAAGATGTGGGGTCAGTGACTGAATAGCAGCAGTTTTTTTGTATTATCACAAAATATGCATTTGAACATAAGAAGTATTCAAAGGTATTCAAGGAAGTATTCAGGTGTCAGTAGAACTGCTGTTTGGACAACTGGATATGACTTGGCCCTTACCAACACATAGCTCCAAGATGTTGATTAGTTTCCCATTGACTCAAGCCTTTGAAATAACCAGGGAAAAAATGCAGGGCCTGACTCAGCCAAGAAGCTCTGATATCAGCCTTGTTTCACAGGTGTCCAGGTGTGTCCTGGTAGCTCTGGAGTCATGCGCTCACATACGATGCATTATCCCACACGAAACTCACAAGGATAAGGCCAGGACCACTCCTCTACTCCTTTACTCCCCAAAGCAAACATTCACTTTCCTCCACAAAACCTAAAAATGCTTTTATCACCTTCATTAGAGCCTCCCTGGACATCTTCGTCTTGCATATAGAAGCAGGAGACAGCCGTTTTACTCATCAATCCCTGTTCTGCCTTATTGATCCCTATAGATTGGCTGGCCCCGATATTTGCATCACATGTTCCCTCTGGATTCTACCGAATCATTGTATACGTTTTATCATCTGCTGGATCCCCTGCAGAACATGCATAAATCCAAACACAGCAACTCACACAGAACAAGCACACATCTGTGCACACACAGCTCTCGTTGGGTTGGGAGGTGTCCCTGCCCATCCCCAGCACCTCATCTCCTTTTCCTGCACTTCTCCATACACACCTCCACACCTCTGAACTGCCATGGCACACAACAGCCTTGCTCACTGCAGAATAGCTACACATACCTGCTATTACAGACCTCGAACCAAGGGCTCTGACTGCCGCCACCGCAGAGTAATTAAGCTGGTGAAGCCATCAGTGACTTCAAGTGCTCTTTCATTAACAAAGAGAATGCAATTATTTTTCTGTCACCTCCCCGTACTCCATTAGCCTGACACACAGGAGCTGATTTCTCAGACAGCTCTGTGCCCCTCAGAGCACATCCATGGACCTGGAAATCCTTCTCCACACAGCTCTGCCCGCTGCAGCAGAGAGATGAGCAACTCCAAGCCCAGCAAACATCCTAACAAACGAGCCGCCTTTGAAATTACTGACTGGTGCAGATGAAATTACAAAGTAATTAATGATACCAATTAAAGAAAAACTGGCCAATGGCTTATTTCATAGCATCATGAAGGCTGGAGTGACCGCTGAGTTCATCTGGACCAACCACCAACCCACACCTGCAACCACTCTCAACTGTGTCACTCAGTGTGATACCCACCCTCCTCTTCAACACCTCCATGGACGGTGACTCCACCACCTCCCTGGGGTTTGCAGATTTGCTCTAACCAGCAGAAGCTAAGAGGGGAATGGAAACACAAATTAACTTTTTTCATAAAAAAAAGAAGGTAGAACTCCCCTCGACTTCCAGAGACCTTCCTGGAGCAGCCTGCAGTATGCAGCGTGCTGCTCACAAGGCTGCCTCTCACAGAACCACTCTGTCCCTGCTGCTCACCCACCCGTTCCGAAGCTGTGTTTAAAATATTCTCATGCTTTCCAATAATAAATGCTTACAAGTTCTACTACTGTTATTGGCATAGCTATTATCTCCCACTATGCAGCACGACACGCTTGATAATTTCATGAGCCTATCATTAGGGTATTAGGTAACTTTTTTTTCTTCACTCGAAGATAATAGAATAGGACTGGCAGCCCAGAACATGACTGCCCCATAGGACAGCTATGATCACGATGTAACAGCTCAGATGGGGACACCACCTAGATGGGACTGGTCTGTAACTGGGACAGCCAGAAACAAATACCAAACTGAAACAAGCACGTATGATTTCTGACATTTATAAATGCCAAGCCACAGCATCCTTGTACATTGTCAGTACTGAGCTTGCTGAAAGCCTTACAAGAGGTGTAACACCAGCATAGAACAGAAATGCAAGTAATTAGGTTAGACAGTGAAATCCATTTGAGATTAATTGGTAAGTAATCAACCTGACCAAGTTTATGATCCTTGAACTAAGAGCAATACAAAGGTACAATGTCAACAATTAGGTGGCAACAGCTGACAAGCAAACCTTCTGCAGAGCAAACAAAACCCTCTTTCCTTTCGCTGGAGGCAAAGGCAGCGTCAGACAGTTTGGAAAGTGACAAGTGCACTTTCTCTTGAATGGTTCTATAGCATTAAATTAAATAACCTCTTTGCACCTGGTGTAACCTTTGGTAATTGTTGGGGGAAAAAAACTGTGATGCTTTTCTACTGGAGCGTAACATATTATAACTTACTATAACCTACATTGGGACGTTGGAGCAGTAGGAGGAACATTGTGCAGGAGAAAGCGTGTTTACTTTCAAATGCATAAAAACTATATTAAAAATAACAGATGGGAGAAGAACAACTTATAGAAAAGTGATAAAACATTCCTCACATTCCTTTTCTTTTTTTTTAAATAAATACAGGACTTAAATTCTACTGAATTAGAAACCGATCCATTCAAATACAAACAGGAAGGAGAGCTTAACTCAGCTCTTGGGTCAAACTCGCAATTTTCAATACAGAAATTAAATCCCCCCCACTCAGACACACTGATTTAGGAAATCTCCTACTCTCGTTTTCAGTTTCCCAGGCTTTGTTTCAATTAAATATCACCAAACATTAGGCACAGCAGCATTTGAATAAGGATTAACCCCCATTATACCACAGCTACATAAGGCAATCTGTTCATCCACGCTCAAGAACAGAAGAAGAGGTGCTGCAGTCCTTGAGTTCAGCAGAGTTATGCTGCCTTGGAGCTACTTGGGATCTGTGACCCAGCATCAGACTTGCAATTTCTTGTAATTACTGATTTGGGGGTCAAAGGATCTCAAATCTGAAAGAAGCCATTAGAAATTATACAGTGGATGTCTTCCACCTGTGCTTTAAGAGCCCCAACCTGCACTTCCCTCGCCCAATGCTGAGCAAGGAACCCCTCTAAGTTGTTCTGAGAACTAAGCTAGGCCCTGGAGAGGGTCCGCTCAAGCATCTCCAAAGCAGACTTACACACCCGCCCCATTATTGCTCTGACAGACGCAGGAATTGCACACTTACTCCTCCCCAGTGCCCCAGTTTCCCTCTCCAACTACCAAGCTGTCGGAACAAAACACTTTAACTTATCAGGCTGATAAGCAATTCTTTAAGATCACTACGGCATTCAATTGTTTGCACATCCCCAGCCCATTTCTCCTCTGTGCTGTGATGTCTCACCAGGAGCTGCACTTCCTTTTAAACCATTTTATTATTTCATCGCTGCCTCATTTGATATCTCCCTGACCTGTGCAAAAGCTCAGCTAACATGTCTATGGTTTGATTTGGTCTGGAAAAAGAGGGGTCTTTTTTGCTAATTTTCCCCCAAATAAGAGATATATGGGAAAATTAATCGGTAGAAAAACCTTGTTTTCTGTTACTAGTACTCGGGTCTTCAGCGCCCTCCCACACTGACAACCCTCATCCCTCACACCACACTGGGGGAATAACTTGGAGAACAATTCCCTCTCATTTCTCTCTTCCCTCAGTGGCTATAGGAAAACAGACTGAGACATCCGGCTGGTCCCTACCACTATGTCTTGTCATGGGACCATGAGAAGGAACAAATAAACTGAAAATGCTTAACACAGGGAAACCTCAGGAAAAGCTATGGAAAACCAGAAGCCACCAAAGGAAAGAGGAAAACATTTTATAGCATCCATGTCCCCAGCACACATCCAGTAAAGTAATACAGTTGATGGTGTAGAGCTGGATGGGAGCAGAAGCAGAGCATTCCTTATCAGACTTGATGCCATTCACACATCATTCAGACTGCACCGCCAAAGGCTGGTAGGAGGTGCCACGTCCCACAGAAACCCTCTCCTCAGCTGCTACCTTCAGGCAACGCTTTAAAGGCCATGCCCACCCCTCAGCACCCTGAGCACAGCCAGAGCTCAGCTTTGCCTTTCTGCCACCCATACTGCTCTGCCCACAGACCGCTCTTCTCAGCGCCACCACTGCAGCACACAGCAGCAGCCCCAACCCCTGCGCTTGGTGCCTTTCCGTAAGAATTGTTTTCCAATGACAAAAGCCCACCCCGAGGCCCGATTACTTCTGATCTATGCTATACCCTGGAGGAGGCGATGCCTAAAAATACCTCTCTCCACATCCACAGCTCCACATTGCTCACAGTAGTCCCAAAGTGGCGCAGAGGAATTTCACGGCTGAAGAACAGCCACAGGAACATCATCCTGCCAGGGGAGACCACCTCACTGGGGCTGCTGACCCGCACCACACTTCGTGTCTTGTATTTCACCTGAGATTACAGCAAACTTTTTCAGCACTGTACTTTTTTCCCTTTAAAGGGCAGACAGCGCCCTGGGTTTTCCTCTCCAATCAGTTCCAGCCACAGCTTCAGCTCTGCCTCACAATGGGCACCGACGGCCGTGCTGCTCACGCTGCTTGAAATCAAGTTAACAGCAAGAAGAACAGAGTTACATCTGAATTCAAGGAGGTTAAAACAAATACGCCATCCGTGCACGTAATGGTTTGCATCGTGCATGCTGAGGCACTTCAGTGTACATATTGATAAGGAGGATTTGCTGTGAAACTATCAGCGTGTCTTCATACTACAGAAATTCCGACTGAATTCTGGATGAGACAAAGATGACTGAGAATTCAGCTCAACTCGTGCTGATGTCTGACGGACCAGCAAGTCACAGCAACAAGGTTTGAATTGCTGTGCGTGGTACAGTCTTATGACAGAGGGAAACAAACCCTCATTGAATCTGACTGACACCTCTGAAAACTGCATTAGTTTTGTTGGCAATCATCACACTAAAATAGATTTGGGTGTTCCCATTCAGATCAGCCCCATAATCAAACGCCCAGAAAACATCTCCGTCCTGCTGCACCATTTGGAAGTCATCCCTTCATTCTGCAGCAGGAATTCCTTCTCATTTGGAAGCACACAGCACTTGTCTCCCTAAAAACAGCGCTTTCCCCCTCTTCTTTACAGTAGCCCAGAATGACAAAACAACACCTCTCCCAAAATGCTGTATTGCCTTGCATTCACTACTCAAAAACAAAGCCTGCGCTCTCCACACACAGCACAGTTTTGGAGCTACTGATACTCACAGGGAGCCATTTCCAGCCCCAGCAACCAACAGCAACTCCAGTTGCTCTCCATGCTGAAATTGGAGCAGCAGGCAGTGGGAAAGATGCACGAAGGTCACCAGTGTGATTCGGTGCAGACGTCACAATTTCACAGGTTGTCAATTCATCACCACAACTCCCCGTGGAGGCACTCAGGGCCGAAGGAGCAGAGCTGCCCTCCTCCCACAGTACCAGCACAGCCTGCTCCTCTCCGGAGTCACCCACAGACACCAACAGCTAACGGGCTTATTCTCTACTTTCAGCAGATGCAGTTATGTTCAAAGATACTGCCCCACCAGCGAGAACAGCAGGTTGAGGACTAACAGGGGAAGCCTCATGGCAGCCTGTGCTGGCTGAGCCCAGCGAAGGCAGAAGGGCAGCACCAGTTTGTCTTCTTGTGATTATTTTCCTTTTTTTACAACTAATAGTGAAAGAGAACGATGCACCTGTCAGAGCCACAACACAGCACTTGGCCTGTAACCCACGTTTCTAACTCGGGAGCAGGCACACCCACGATGGGAGCTGCTCAGAAGTTTCACCCCACCATTTAGAAGCTTCTGGTGCTCACGAAATATCGAGCTGAAAATGACTGCCATGACTCAGAAGCAACCATCTGAGATCACCCCTGCCTGCACTCCACTGCCTACTGACAGTAATCAGAGCACGGTGAGGACATCACTCTGCTCCAGCCAAAAGACACGTGGTGCCCAACAGCCTGTTTGCCTTCACAGTGACTGGGGCTAGCCTAGCTAGCTCACACCATTACTGGCTCATACTAAGGAGACTTAAATTAAACGTCAGTTAGTTACAAAAAGAATAAAAGCAAAAAGAGATTGAGGAAAAATGTGGACCTTCTATAGCATCAGTTGGATTCATGCAGCCACAGCCTGCACCAGCACATGGCCACGTACGTGGGAGATCCCTTATCCACAGGTGGGATCCCAGTGATCAGATTCCATCTGAGGACCAATAGGACAGGCTGTGGGCCCAAACCCTGTCTGCTGATGCAATTAATCAACCTGCATGTCAAAACTAGGCTTTTTTTTTTTTTTTAAGTAACAACAATCCTTTTGTTTAGCACAAGCAAACAAGTAACTTATAGTCTAGCCAGTACAACTGCTCTGTTCAAAGTGTAAAAGAATACACAGGCTTCCTGATGGCTCAGTGGCACATCATACTCATGTTCTGTTACATGGCTGTGCTGCTCACAGAAACCTTCCAGGATGAGGACAGGAAAGGTGTTGGGCAGATCATCTGCTGCTGTGTAGAAGTGCAGAACTTCACAGAACAGCCTGGGTTGAGAAGGACCACAATGCTCATCTCATTCCAACCCTCTGCGATGTGTGGGGCTGCCAACCAGCAGACCAGGCTGCCCAGAGCCACATCCAGCCTGGGCTTGAATGCCTCCAGGGATGGGGCATCCACAGCCTCCTTGGGCAACCTGTTCCAGTGACTTACAGAAAAACATGCTGAGTTTATCAATCCAGCAGCACTCAAATGTCAGAAGCTGCACACAGAAGCATAAAATGACCATTACATGGAATTACTACTGCTATTAACTGAATCCACTTAGCCATCACACAGAACACACCACCACTGTATTCACATACATCACAAAGCTAAGCAGAAAACACCCAACAGTCCTTGGGAGCACAGGAACAGTGGGAAAAACCCATCAGAGCTGCCCTCCACATGCAGTGAGTGATGTTCTGATTCACCTACTCGTTTATTTCTCTTTTATTTTAGATGCTGAGGGCATACTGGGATTTCTGAAGACACATGATGTGTAACTGCAGAGCATGGCATTCCCTTCACTAGTTACTTGGACCTGCCTAAAGCTTTACTGTAGAGTTAGACTAGGTCAGCTATGAAGGATATCAAAAGAGTGTGATAGGATCACATCCCCCAGACTCCAGCAACCTGCTCTAAGCACCAACTCAGTGAAGCTGTGAATAAAGCCCCATAGCTGGTAAGAAGCCAGAAAACTTTAAGTTTGACAACATAGAACAACTTACTACCACTGATTGGAGTCAGAGCAGATGAGGTTATCAGTCTCCTTTTTGCAATGGCAGTACTTTGAGCCAACTGGTAGTGGCCCAAATGGAAAAAGAACATAATTGCAATCAGAGCAAACCCTGAAATGGCATGACAGAGCCTCCCCGTCATGTGGCATTCTGCAATGTGAGAGATGCTCCCGGCACAGGTTGGCACCAAAATGAGCCATTTCTCTCAGCTCTTCTCTGCTTGCTGTGAAAAATAATGATCTGTTGATCTTGGTTTGTCATTCAAACTGTGTACCCACTAAGGCAGCATCTGTCTCCTTAGCAGATCATCTTTTTTGATGTTTGCCAACTGTCAGAAGAGAAACAATAACTCCCAAAACCAAAAAAGAACCCTCCCAGAAATGCTTTTAAAATGACATTTGTCAAAAA
>PPHD01023116.1:543-12582 GCA_002909625.1 Bambusicola thoracicus | reverse complement strand
AAATTGCCACTAACTGTATGGTAAGAGTTAGTTAATACCTTCAGTTTATTCATTACTGCTCAACTTGTAAGCAGAACAAGTGTTAGTTTTAATGGAAAGAAATACCCTGGTGGATTTCAGAGATGACAACTTTTTCTCCCTCAAGCAGTGAGCCCTGTGGTCATTAGCAATGTTGCTATATAGAATGTCTTCACAGAGGCACAGGTCAGGCAGGTCATGAAGAGTTTGTCAGCTTTTGCCCAGTGTTTCAACACTTACAGCCAGCATGACCTAGATGACAAACCCATCCAACACAGTAGAGTGCAGCCTAAAGCATCATATCATCCAGGTCTAGTGTGCAGACCAAGAAAGAAACACAGGCAGGGGAGTAGTAAAAGCAGGCTCAGAATATCAATCTGCTTTTTGTCTCAGAGCCATCCCCACAGCTTGTGCAGGCAGCAATCTGTTCATCAGCACTGCCTGACTCCATCCACCTGCCTGAAGGGTGTGTGCACCTTGCATGGCTAAGTAATGCTGCCAACCCTTCCACATGGGCTGCCTGATGTGATGCTCTCTGCCATGATGTGGCCAGAGAACAGTACTTGAAATGTACAGCCCTGTGCAGCTGCCAAATGTAGTGAAGACAGAGGCATTGCAGTGAGCTCTTAGGCTTGGAATTTGTTCCATTTCCTTCCTGAATGCAGTAACACTCCAGTAAGCCAGATATAAGGCTAAAATCAAGTAATATAGCAAGCAGAAGGACAGCTTTAGTATTACCATGCTCTTCTCAGTCCTTACTGACCAAGCAAGGTGAAACATTATGAAGAGGAGGAAAAATAACTCTATGAGTTGCAGAAAAGTGAATGATAGGAAAACAGACCACACCATATACTGAAACATCTTTGCCTGTCTTTCAGTACTGTATGCCCTGTACCCTAATAATCCTGTGTTTTCACTGGTAATATTACTGGCAGAAACACAAGGGTCAAATCAATAATTTTTTAATGCACATTTTTATTATCATTCTATTGTATTTTAACATCTCAACTCATTTTTGTGGAAACAAATTTCAAGACCCATAACATTTCAAGTGGGAAGGATATTTTCTTCTTAGCTTATAAAACAAAAGAAGCCCAATGTGATCCCGATGTTTTCTTCATTGCTCTGGTAGATAGCCAAACTCCCCTTACCAAAGCTATTGATGAGATTCATATATCATAATCGAAAAGGGAGGAAAAAACTTTGTGTTCTCAGTGATACATTTTGAAATGCTGGGATAAACAAAGAATGGCTTGAATGACCTATTAAATCATTAGTACCACCAATAAAAGGACATTTAACTGTCCTCTGACACAGAAAACTGCTCTGTCTGTTCTGTTTGGCAGAAGGTTACTATGGGTAATAAACTAAGAAAAATACTGGTCTGGCTGCTTGGAATGCGATTTTATAATAGTACCCATAACAGAAACTTTATATTCCTTTCCCTTAGAGGAAGGCTGTGGCTTCGATCCGTAAAATGTCAGAGGACTTCTGCATATAGCAGCCACTTGAATCCAAAATTACAGACCTTTGTTCAATTCCTCTTGTTCCATTCCCAAGATTACCTGAAAATTCCCTTTTTTTGTCTCATGTTTCTGCAACTGCCTTTTCTGCTCCCCGCTCCTTGTGGGTAGGAATGAGACTTTGCATTAGGCAAGTCAGTCAGACAAAGCAATAATATGCTCTCAAATTTTAGGAAGAATTCTTATTCCTTAGAAGTAAGAAGTAATAGGTATAAAGCAAGTTACTGCCACAGCTGATGATGTTTTGTGCCTTCCTCAGCTTCAAAGTACTCAGGAACATAAACAATGCATACACTTGTCTAAACACAGAGCTGGTTAAGAAAGATTAAGCCCGTGCTGTTGCTGGATCTTCTGTTGCAGTAGCAGTGCTTGTGTGCACCAGGAAGTGCAAGGGGAGACTTCCAGTTTGAGTTAAGATTCTTAGATTTTGACATGTAGATGTTCTTATACATGAGACACTTATGTTTCTACCGATTATCACGGAGGTGGAGAGCAGTTGAGGTTGCCAGACTGATTTCCTACTTTAGGCTGAGTTTTACTTCTCTAGCTCTCTTTAGCTGTTGAGAGCAGACCTCCACTGGCTGTAGTTGGAGTTTCTGTACCTTTGGCACCACTGGAAAAGAACTCATAGTTACAGAACTTGGCTGGGAAGGTGGAAGTCCCATGCCTTTGTCTTATCTCTTTTTGTGAAAAGCACTGTTCAAAGTGAGAATCAAAGCACTCTGCACTTAGACAAATGCTCTCAGATGAAAGAAGCCATTTTTTGTGTTCTTTCATGCCAGTTTTCTCAGCTATTGTATCTGATCACCTTCTAGGTTCTTATTAACTGATATGACTAAGACCTGACATACACAGCTCCTTTTTTTCTGCATTTTTTCATTGAAAATGAATTATAAGCAATCAAAATTCTTTTATCTGGAAAAAGCAAAATACTTTTCACTTCAAAGGGAAATTGCAGACATTTGTGAACAGGTCACAGTTTCTAAACCCATTCATTTCAGTTACTGGACCAGCCCCTGAGAAACCTCCGTCTCCTGCAAATGGAAGTATAACTTCATAGTGTTAACTCCATTGTGAAGATTGAGTTTTCCAGAGGAAATTGATGAATTCCTTCTTTGTTTTAAAGTACAAGGATCCTATTTCATACCGTAAGTGCAAAGTAGCTCAATTATTACATCATAGTTTAAATGAATCGTTTCCCATATTACTTGCCTATTCTGAAATACTTGAATGAATGAGGAAAGCAAGGAAAACAATTAGAATGAGTAAACAACACAGGAATGGTGAGCTCTTTCAAAAAACCAACCAACCAAAAAAAAAAAACGGTGTCACTGATGTCCCAGATCACTCTTATTCCTTGGCTAGTGCAGACTCTATCAAAATCAGCCATGTTATCTAGAGAACTGGCAGTGACACTTCTCTGTTTGCAGCTGTGTAACTTGCTGCTGTACTGTTGTTATTTTGGACTGAGGAAGTGAAGAGAACACAAAAGCAGCAAGATCTGAAAAAAAAAAGTTTTCAGCTATTATTGTTAAATGGAACAGTAAGTAGTCTTTGAAGACTGAATAATATTTCAGTCCGTGTTATATCTCAATCTAGTCAATCCTAGGAAAAGGTAACAGTTCTGCAGCTGTCATCTATTCTTGCATAAAAATATATTTTTACACATTCTTTTTTCTCTGCCAAGAGTGTTGGTAAAAATGAAATGTTTCTCTGCAGAAACAGTAACACCAACTTGCATTAAAGAAGTGATCTTTAAAAACACCTATCTCTCCTGCAATTTATAGAAAGGAAGAGCTAGATACGCTAACACAGAAAAAAAAAAAAAAAAAAAAAAAAGATGTAAAATATAGCTCTTATTGTGGGAAACTCATTTTGGTGTGTTCAGGATTCATAGAAGAATCTATTTTAATTCAGAATAGGTCTATACAAAAATCTGTCAGAGCAGTATTGACTCGCTGCTTAAAGCTTTTGACCAACCTAGGCAGAAACAACTGCTTTCTAAGTTACAAAAGCTTCAGTTTTAACAGTCTGCAGTTGTTTCAAACCACCCCCAACTCCAGGCATATGTAGGTTTTCTGTTTGCTTTCCATCCACAAGGATTTTCCTTCCTGGGAACCTACAGCTACCAGTCTCAGAATATACTCCATCTTGCTGCTCCTCTATTCTATGCACTTCTTCTGGTTATAAAATAATTATGGTTCAGATTTTTTCCAGAGACCTAAAGGGAAACTCCTATTGAGCCTGAATTTTCAAAGGCTGCGAGGTGACCTGAATGTAGCCTTTCAGAATGTAAAGGGGAGCTATAGAAAAAGAAGGAGGCAGACACTTCAGCAGGATCTGTCATAATAGAAACAGGGGAAATGGCTTCAAGCTCAAAGAGGGTAGACACGGGATAGGTATAAAGAATAAATCTTTTTCAGTGAGGGTGATGAGGCACTGGAACAGGTTGCCCACTTATGTGGTTAATGCCCCATCTCTGGTGATGTTCAGCGTGAGGCTGGATAAGGCCCTGGCCAACCTGGTCTAGCTGGTTCACTGCAGGGGAGCTGGACTAGATGACCCTCAAATGCCCCTTCCAACTATAAGGATTCTATGATTCTAAAACCTTTGGAGACCAAAGGACTTTCTTTTTTTATAGATAGATAATTATTTTACTCTGAAGATGGTGTAAACAGATAAAAGATCTTCAGAATCTTCTATGACCTCTCTTACAGAAAGCTTTCAACTTGTAAGCTCACTTAGCTATAGTGGTAAATATCTACGTATAGCAGTTTGTATAACCTTTTATACTGAAAAATAAAAAGTGAAAGGTTCATTCAGAAAATAACCAGCATTATAATAAGAATTGTTCATAGCAATTCAACTGATAGATTCTCTATTATGAATTGATAAGCTTCTCTCAGTGACTAGTTATGGCAGAAATACCAGTGGTACCTTCTGTTTAACAGAGAAAGGTTAAATAAAAAGTTAATACTTTGGGAGACCTCAAATAAATTATTTATCCTCTGTTCATTGAGAATGATATTAGGATTGTGGGGATGACAAATAATCCATCCACTTGTCTTGAAAGAACAAAGAATTTGATTCCTCAGAAAAGTGTGAGGACATTTGTACATACTTGAATGAACGTAGTCTTTCCTACTGTCTGAAGATTATTTTCCTTTCCCATAGGAAGACATAATAGACAGTTGACAAGGATGTACAAACATAATTTATATAAAAAACAAACAAACAAAAAAACAAAAAGGCTAAAACCAGTCTCCCTCACCCATAGACAGATGAACAATTCATTTTTCACTCACTTACTGGCAGTATAAAATGTTATTAATACCTACAAAGCTGACCCAAGTTGCACACATTCCCTTTCTGCCATTTCTCTGGATTTCCTCTCAGCCTAGCATTTCATTTTCCTACCAGCCTTGAGATCTATTTGAATTAAGTTTTCTTCCTTTCTTAGTTATGGGACTTGCAACCATGGTCTGCCCAGGAAGGGAGGAAAGGACCTACATGTCCTGCTCACTAGCACTTCACCATTAGACTGGCTTATCTGACTTTGCACTTAGAACATGATTCCCAGTCCCTTTGTCTTGAGCATAACAAAGCATATTAACAAAGAATGTATTAACAGGGATTTTAGGAGGGATTTGTTATGTGATTATGCTACTTAACTGACCTATTCAGTAGTGTTCAGGTTACATTTGAAACTATGACTAATTATGTGATACATATGATGACTGTAAGACAACAATCATAGAAATTTATGCTAGACTTTATATCAAAAGTTGCTAGACTTTATATCAAAACCTGGTACCCCACATAGATACTCAGAACTCTCTGTATCAGTATCTTAATGCTCATTTATTAACCACAAACATAGAAAACATCATCTATTTTCAAATGTAAATTATGTTTTCTCTCCATTGTAAAATATGAGATTCTCGAAATGGAATAAGGAACTCAAGCACAAAATTAAATTTTGATTTACATATTTTCTAGGAAGGATTGGCCTTCTGTAATGGAAAACAATATGGCTAAATCCCCCTTGCTTTTCTCATGTAAGTAATCTTACCATGGACTTGCTCTAACATCCCTGAAGAGACTTGTCATAATTTCCAAAAACCCTGGATCAGTCTCCAAATTTATTTTTTTTATTCATTTCTTCAGAGATTCTTTTGTATAAGACCCTTCGGATAGAATAAGTAACTACAGCTTTTGGTCTTATAGAAAGAAGGGTGTATATATGTAATCGGTTCATCAGGTGGTGCTAATTTCTGCACGAAATCAATCCTCAGCCCAAACTAGAAAGTCTAAGTATAAAAAATATTTGTTACTGATTTTCAATCTATTAGAGTAAACAAAATGCAAAGACAAAGGCAGCAGCATTTCTAAAATTTCTACTGTTTCTACTGCTAAGCTTGTAAGAAACTGAAAGAAGCACCTTTACATTTAAGTTTTCCAAACAGCTTCTTGAGACTTGATGCATGCTGTCACTTATAGGTTATTAATAATGAAATTCCTCTTCATTTCTACTGGACCAAATTAAGTTCACCTTACTGATTTCAGAAGGTTTGTTCCCAACTTCTGCTTTTGTGACTAAGAGGTAAAAAAAAAATTAATAAATTTTATTGTCTTTTAAACTTTTTGCTTCATGCAGTCTATACCCTTTTTCTTCATGTGGAAAGCATTCTAGAGAACTATTCAAAGACAGAAAATGTTTCCTGACAAGTCTGAGGCAGAGAAGGAAATAATAAACATCAAAACCTATACATTGTCAGGACGATCATTTCATACTGTCACTTCAGACTCCATTGCACTTCCAGACCCTTTTACAACTGTGCTGACTGACAGCATTTCAACAGTTACAGACATTTTACTGCAACTCCAACTGTTCTGTCAGACAGTAAAGAAGGAGAAAATAATACAATTATGACCAATTCTTTTCATGTTAAGTACTAATTCTTTTTTGCATCTAGTATTCTTTTAAGATCAGATCTTAGCAAGGGAGAAGTATTTTATTTCCAAGGGAGATACTATATACAGAATGCAACTATCAAATCACTTTTGTTCTTTAAGTTCTACAGTGGATGTGCTTATGTGTTTTGCTGCATACTGGTGACAGCGTGTAAGATTTGGTAATAATTCTTCCTAAAATACATGTCATGCACTTTGCAGAATTGTTATGCCCCTAGGGAGGTACTGACAGCTACACAGGTTGTAGGCACAGATCTAAAGGTCACAGATGACAGCTAGATACTTAGCACTTTCATCGTCAGTTTCAAATTATTGCTTAATTGTCATTTGCCTTTAAAAATGTTCCCCTTAAGTGTTTTGCTTGAATCAGAGCCTATGCGTGGTCTAACTCACTCCATATTGTACAGACTGCAGTCCACAGCTGAAGATTTTGCAGGTTAGTTTATTCATCTGGGAGAGGGTTTGTGGCTTCTCTCCCATGGTGCTTCTAATTTTTCCCTACCCTCATCCTAGAGACTACTCTAAATTATGTCTTTAAATCTGATCCTCCTGCAAAAAAGCCTGTCTTCTTTCAGAGCATGTTAAAATATTACCACCTGTAATGCAGTATTACACATCATGGGTAGATTAAGAGTAGGTTGGATAGTGACCACCAAAGGATGAGTGTCAAAGGTCAGTGGTGTCCCCAAGGAGTCAGTCTTGATACTGGTGCTCTTCAACATCTTTATGGAAGACATAGACAGTGGGGTCAAGTGCACTCTCAGGAATTTTGCAGATGAGACCAAGCTGATTGGTGCAGCTGATGCAATAGAAGGAAGGAATTCCATTCAAAGGGACTGGAATGGGTTTGAAAAGTGGGTCCATGAGAATATAATGAAGTTCAACAAAGGGAAGTACAAGGCATTGCAGTTGGTTCAGGGCAATCTCAGATATGCATACAGACTGGGATTAGAACTCGTTGCCCTGCTTTATATGTTAGGTGGAAATTCTTTACTCAGAGGATTCTGAGACACTGGCACAAGCTGCCCAGAGAAGCTGTGGATGCCTCATCCCTGGAGGCATCCCAGGCCAGGTTGGATGGGGGGATCTAGTGGTTGACAATCCTGCCCCTGATAGGAGGGTTGGAACTAGAAGATCTTTAAGGTCCCTCTAAAACTAAGCCATTTTATATTTCTATTTCTATGATTAACTTTAAGGAAACTTCCTGGAATCACCAAATTCCATGTAGACCACCGAATAAGATCCTGAAGTAGTAAAATCTTTTATTTTCTGCATCCTTTTAACAGCCTCCCTGAAGTTGGAGATATCATTGCCAGTAATTGAAACAAAGTGATGCATCTATGGGGCATGATACAATAATGCAATAGAGAACCCTGAAGTGGTGATGATCTCTGGAAGAAAAAAAATACAGTTGTGTCAGTACTGTTTGCTAAGAGAGCTGGTTAGACTCACAGCAGCATGATGCTAATGCAGTTGAAATTCTTGTGAAACCCAATTGACTAAGAAGGACCGAGATTTTTCTGTAATATTCTGTAATCTCAGATTTCCTGCCTAAATGTTTGTGTATTGTTGGTTCACAGTGCAGAACTATGGTTTTGTTCTGGTAGATATATCTTCTATAAAAGAGAAATGCTACAACTCTTCACTGTTTCTACCAGTCCTCATGACCTCGTGTGATTTCCCAAGTAATCAACATATTGCAGAAAAACTTTACATATCCTTCTCATATTAAAGACTTGCCTTTCATTGGTGCAACCATATCCACACTGCAGAACCAACTGCTATCAGAGTCCACATACACCTTGAGCTCATTTCAGCAAGTGAACATCAACATAGACTTGTCTGTTTTGTAAATCTTGATGGGATTTACACACATGGATAACTTCAGTATGAAGTTCTTCTCACTGTTAAGCTGTTAAGACTGGCCAAATTCTAAATAAACAGAAAACTTCTAAATAGAAATTGGAGGTTATTGCAGGCCAAACTACTTCAGGAAAGGTATTACTTAATGAGGGTACGAATTTTTTACATTGTAGATTTGAGAATGAAATGGCTTCATGCTTAAATGTAACAAAATCTTTTGTGGAGCTATTGCTTTACCACTTTTGAAACATTAACATAGAAAATATTACAGTTAAAATGAAGCCAGTGAGTGAAGCAGAAGTTTCCCTCTCTACGCAGGACAAAAAATTCTGTACCTACCCATTGATTTTCTTTACAGTCTGGGTCCAGGGCCTTATGATAAGCATAAACTGTTTGGAACAAAGTCTGAGTCTGAATGCCTTTAAACCATGCAGTGATCTGAACCTCAGACATTGTTCTCCTAGAGCAAGATGTTCAACTGCTATTAGGAGTTCAGACAGACACTCATGCTATTGTTTCCTTTCATTCATCACTAATGTTGTTAAACCTATTGCTTCTGGATTGTTCATCCTGTCAGTATTACACAGCCTAGTTTTCTGGTTTGCAGAGACTTTAACTCTTTCAACAAAACACCTGCACAATTTTGTCCTCATTTGTACAAACCAGAGTATGTAGGTCGTAAAGAATGAATAGCTAACAGCTGAACAACACTTTGCAGTTATGCCCATTCTTGCACCTCAAAGTGTTTGTAATTATGTCTTTTCAAACTCAAGAAAGCTGTGGAGAAGGTAATAAGAAACTGCACTATAGTTCCTCGTTGTGTAAGAATCGTGTACATAAAAAGAAAGATCACATAATTGCTCCAAAATGTTTGTCTCATCATTGTCTTATATGTGAGAATTTTCAGTTAAAGTGATGAAAATAATACATTCATGCACATAAGAAAGTAATGGCATGTGCTAGCAAGAAGTTCTCTTTCACAATCATAGCTATAGCAGCATCTTGCAGAAAGCCTGCTATTTTATAGATATTATTTTATTCACTAACAACAATAACAAGAAAATCAAGCTACTTCTAAATGCCTTTCAGCATATAACCATCTGTACTGAAAACCTCAGTATAAAAAGCCAAAATCCATCTCTCTAACTTTAAATGAAGTGCCAGGAAGGGATTCATTTCCAAACGAGGACATTTTCATTAAGGTATCTGTGGGCATACATATGTGAGTTAAATGTTAAGCCCCTTGCAGCAGATAGACACAGTCAATGAAATCAAAGATCAACTCAATAGACACCAAAATTCTATCAGCTAAATTGCTGCCTCAACTGTATGGATAAAGTACTAAATTTATTCACCTTGATGTAATCGTCTGATACTGTACTGAGAGCACTAGGGCATGTGATCTGGCTTTTGTTTACCCCTCCTAAGAACACAGTATTTGCTGATACCATACAGAAGGCTTTTGTGAGTTAGGAAGATTCAAAAACAATGTGGAACTACATTATGACTTCTCTGGAGGATATGAACTTTATGCTCAACATATTTATTTTGGTTCCTTCATTATATCCATCACACCTTATAGTCAGAGACAAATTGCAAAAGGTATTGAGTCAGTGCTAACATTTAGTCATTAATGTGTCTAATGTTATTAGTAATGCAGGTCAAATTCTTATCTCTGGTCATGCTCATGGCCCTTCTCTCAAGCTACTTCAACAGTTCTATGCCTTTCTGGTGCTGAGGGCTCCAGGCCTGGATGCAGTAATGTAGGTGGGGCCTCAAAACAAGAGAGAGGGACAATCTCCTCCCTCTTCCTGCTGGCCACTCTGCTTTTGATTTAGCCCACGTTACTACTGGATTTCTGGGCTACAAGCTCATGCTGCTGGCTCACGTCCAGCTTTTCATCCACCAGGGCACCCAGGCTTAATAAATTTGGAGCATCCTAAATGTACCTGAAAGATAAAAAGAAACTCGCTGATTCCTATGTGAATTGTCTATCAGAGGAACTACATATAAGAACATTTTCACTGTTGTGGTCTTAGATACCATTAATCATCTGTTACTTTTCTTTAGATATGCAGACATCAGAAACTTTATGTGGCTTTAAAAAATAAGGGGGAGGGAAGGGAGGTTCGGAATCTTTGTTCTTTCTAATGAATACAGATGTTACAATGTAATCGCATCTCTGTTATCAATAGCAGAATCAACCTTGGCCAAGGAAGAAACTTTAAATAAATATTCAGGTTCCCATCATATTTTAAGTAGATAAACAAATGAAATTTCAATTATGAAATCTCAGGCAAAGCTATAATAAATATGATGTATTAGGGAGATACATCCTTTGAAATAGTCTGCAGCTAACTCATTCCCTTTTTCAACACCCTATCAGGATCCTTGATAAGAAATATTCATACAGTAATTCTCTTTACTGTTCTTACATATGAACACTTAATAGTCTTTTTTTTTCATTTCATAATCATCTTAACAACACTATTATAATAGCTGTAACTGCATGTTTGACATTAGGAAAATGATTTGTGTGTTTTAAGAAATTAAGTTGTTGAAAAGGAAAATGAACAAGAAAAATCATGTTTCAAGCCTTTGGTAGAGAGCGTTAGAAGGCTTTAATAACACAGTACAAAATACTGAGTAATGTTTTCTCTTCTGATATTTAGTCATCTCTGGATTACAATAAATAGGAAAATATTTACATGTAACTTTATTTTACACAAAATAATAGTCTTCTCCCAGAAATTTTGTTGACAGGATTGTCACCATGATGAATTCTTCTTTTTGCCCTCTACACTCCTGTATTTTGTATTTGTTTTAATAAGAAAAATTGTTTTGCCCTTACTCCAGCTAGCATTTTTCATTTCTCTGTTACAGAGTGTCAGATACACAATAGAATTCTTTTTCATGTCAATACAGTTTTCAGGTGCAAATAGGTAAATTACAGATGACAGGTAGAAAAGACTCTTTGTGAAATATGCAAAATTCTCAAAGCCTTCTCTTTTCATCAAAACTATTAGTCTTCCAATTAGCCCAAGAGTTACAATTTCTGTGCATCATACTCACTTTTTATTCTTTTGAATTTCTATTTCTCATTTTTATTTCACTACAAAGCATTTGACACCTGTACAGTCTCTTTTTTTCTTTTTCTCAAATTCAATCCTTGGAAACTGTTTTGCAGGAAAAAGAGTCAAAGATAATGACATTAGCTTAGATTACCATGCCTGTGTATTTTCCAGAAGTTTCGTACCAGATTTTTTTTCAGTTTTCTTTCTGTATTTGAATTGTAAATCCTTCATTCTAAAAACACATACGTCATTTCTTTCCTCATCTAAAAATGTATAACCTCTCTGGAGCAACTTTACAGTGTAGAGATAGATAGGGATTTCCTCATCTAAAAATGTATAACCTCTCTGGAGCAACTTTACAGTGTAGAGATAGATAGGGGAGGGGGTGAAATGAATGCTGTGCCACGTTTTCAGTTTGTTTTTTCATTTTTGTTACTGTGTAATAGCTAAACATAAGAAGGAACCAATGATTTCTGGCCTATGCTGCATATTGACTGCATTCAAAGTCTAGCTTGTGATAGGAATGGCAAACATCTGTTTGAAAATGAAAAGCAATTGCATTATTAATTCATACATTTGACTTGCAC
>PPHD01023115.1:0-12583 GCA_002909625.1 Bambusicola thoracicus | reverse complement strand
TATGTTTGAGATAAGGTGTTTGTGATTTGGTGTGAGTGCTTATTGTTTTCCACTGCTCTGGGCTACCTTCTTAGTTTGCTGAATATGCATCTCCTGTCCCTAATGTACAAGGAGCAATTGGTGAGAGTGCGTAGCTGTTCGGTGGCGTGAAATTAAAGCATTGCATCCAGAAGTAATGCATTTGTGAAGGGTAAAGCCAGACGAGGAAACCTTGTGCTTAGAGGCTGCTGCCCTCTTGGCTCTGCCTATTTGTGTTAACATATGGGTGGGGAGAAAAATGATGCAACTATTTTTATTTTTTCCTTCTTCCTGGACTGGTAAAACCACTGACTGATTTATGTAAACCACTTAAACAGAACCAAATTCTTTTGGCAATAGTACATGCTAAGAAATTGCAGCTTGGCACCCTCAGCCCCTGCTTTCCTCTTGCGTATCACACCCAGCCGGGCTGGTGCCACCCTCTTCTAGTGCTCTGATCCAGAAGGTTTGCTGGTTATGGTCCACGCATTTCAACAGAGTAACTGCTGTGGCTGGTAAAAGGCCTGAATGTCATTCTCTTGCACCTCATCTGCTGTTAGCCCCTTTTTGAGATGTTAATATATTGAACTTCTAAGCCTGCTGACTTCAACCACAAATCAAAGCTTGGCTTTAAATGTGAAGGTCTGTCTCCTGCTTTCCCTATGCTAATTTGCAGGGTGTGGAAGGATACTTGGGAAAGTATCGCACTCTTAACCCTTTTTTTGCTTGTGTTCCCAAGTGGCTGTTGTGTGACAGCTTGCTGGCTTTATAGATTCAAGCTCAGGTAAAGAAAGTGCAGATGTGTCAGAAGTAAATAGCACACGCTACCCTCTCTTCCTTAGGAGAAGTTTCATGATTTCCTTGAAGATCTTGCTGCTCATTCATCACAGGTTGCAAAGGATCAAGAAGATAGGGAAGATCTTTTTCTACATCAGCAAGCTAGAAGGAGAGAATGTGTGGTTGGGAAGCCTGGTGGTAGCGGCCAGGGCCTGTGCCCTCCTGTATGTGGTATTTGGGAAGTCAGGATCCTGGACCAAAAGTTCACCTTGCAGCCCACATCTGAAATCCTTATAATATTCTCTTGATCTTTGCAAGAGTTTCAACCCTTGCAGTTTCTGCTGTTTTACTTAAAGAATCTATGCATTCAGGAATCCATTTTCTTTTTCTCCTTCCTATGATACAGTTACTGCTTGCTGCTTTTAACAAGGCTAACGATCAACTTCTTGTACATCTAACAGGTCCCTAACCTGTACAACGTGTGCTTCAATGTTGTGCACAACATGGCATGCTCTGTAAGCCCCCATGCGTGTGTGGCGTGTTGGATTTGGTTTGCTGCCTGATCTACTGTTAATAGTTCCACAAGTTGTTTTTTCAAGGGGAAGGAGGAAATGCTTCTGAAGACTGTCAGTAGGACTTGGGAAATGCTTTCTCGTGACTTCCTGACGGATGCTGTGTACATGCAGCACTCAGACTAGAGAATAAGAGGGTGTTGACATTTGCCAGCACTGGGGTAACCCCAAGTTCTTATATATTTACCACCGTTTTTGTCCATTTTGAAAATCTAATCTAGTAATCCAGTTTCCAAGCTTTCACTCCTTCTCTTGAGAGAAGAGCTGTCACTTTTGCCAAAGTAGTTGTGGGAGAAACCCTGAAACTCCCTGCATGTGTTTGTGTCCATTTTCCTTATGGGTCCATTTCTGCCAAGTGCGTGTGGTAGGTGTGGGTGGCAGTGCTGCGTGTTGCCAAAGTTCGAGGGCCTTGCCAACAGTTCTCTCCAGCAGTTTCCTCCTCTTCCCCTTAAAATGATGAGAGAACGGACCACCTTGGCTGGTCACCACACCGGCCAGTTAGTTTGTGCCAAACACACCCTGTGCCTTCACAGCAGGTTCCAGCCTGCATCCCTGTGGTGTCTGCCTTTCTGAATGCTGTTGTTCCCTCTCCTCTTCCTCCTTTCCCCGTGCCCACCTGTGGTACATTTCTCTGCTCCCAGTCTCCAGGACTGTCTCTAACTGCATCCATCCTGCTGTGTGGCTGCACCTCCTGCAAAGGGAGACCAGAAATGTAACTTGGAAATCCCTTTTTCTTACGGGGTTTTCTGCTGCTCTGGTAAACAGCATCTAAAGCAGATTTGAGCTAAATGCACCCTGGGACTCTGCTGTTGTCACTGAGTTTGAGAAGCCCCCGAGGCACGCCACGCGTGTGGAAATCCTGTGGAAATCACTGATGTCAGAGCAGCAACTTGACCAGCAATAGCACATGCAAGTGATGTTATTTACATAGCAACGTATTCAAGTAGTGTTGACGGTAATTTTGAAGTTACAGTATTAAACTGATGCTTTTCCCCCCCTCTCCTGTTTCCTTTTTCTAATGTTTTCTGGAGAAAAGAAGTATTTATTTTGGCAGAAATATATCTTCTAATAAAAACTTTCTCACTGTACTCACCTGGCTGCGGTGGGCTGTTTGTTTTGCCCTTTAAAGGTATGTTAACTACTTCTGCCTGTGCTATATGCTGTGGGTTGGGTTTGTTTGCTGGGCCCTGTCCTGTTCTCAGGGCATGGCAGCATTTACCAAACTGGTACACGTGGTGCCGTGGGCACAGCAGGCAAGGATTGGAGTGGATGATCGGAGAGGTCCTTTCTAACCTTAATGGTTCTGTGAGGGATCTTAGAGGTGAAAGGTAAGAGCCCATCCGTTTCTGCAGAGGTTCTGAGGGGAGCTAAGCGGCGGGCTGGGCCAGGGCAGGTGCGTGGCACCTGTGGAAGGATGCCCTGCACATGCTCAAAAGGGAAAGTTTTCCTCCAACCCGCGGCAGTCGCTTGAGGAACTGAACCGGGCCTGCCGCCTATTTCCTCATTCAGGAACTCAGCTGCTACGAGTAGCGGCCGTTGCGCTGCAGCTCAGCGCCGCTAATCCGTGAAGTTTCTCTCTCCGCCACGAATCAGCCTGGCTGTGCCGCTGCCGCCTCTAACTCCGCTCGGAGCCGGGGCCTGGCGGCAGCGTGCAGCACAACCCCCGGCCCCACCTGCCGCTACCGGGCCGGGGCGCAGCTCCCCCCAGCTCGGCGGGGCGCACGGCCGCGCTCATTTCCGGCGTCCCCGCGGCTCCGCTGTCCCACGGTGGAGCGGCCGCAGGTGCCCCCTCCGCTCCTCCTCGGCTGGGACAGGTAAGCGGGGCGGTGCGGGGCCTTCGCGGGGCGGGCGGAGCCGGCGCCCGCCTTGGAGCCTTCCCCGGTGGCGGCGGGGCCGGGCCGGGGGCCGTGCGGGGCCGGGGGGACGTGTGGTGCCGGGGCGGCCGCCCCCCGCCCGCCATTTTGTGCGGCCGGGGTGGGCGCTGCCGTGCGGGGCCCCTCAGCTGTGAGGTGTGAGCTGTCTGTTCTGAGCGTCCTCGTTCGTTCGGAACTCCTTTGAGCGCCCCTTCTCTAGCCGTCGCCAGCTGAAAGATGAGTACGGGCGCGCATTCCTTCAGAGCGGTTCTCTGCCGGGTGAGCGCTGCAGCTGCGGCGCCGGCGGTGTGTGGGGAGCGCTCTCCAGGTGGCCTCAGGCGCGTCCCTCCTTTCAGAGAGGGGCACGCAGCGCTGGGCTTCGTGCGCCCTCTGCGCCTTCTGGCCCAGATCCGGGTGCGTGGTGGTGCTGAGGGCCTCCGTTCCCTCTCTTCTTCCCTGTGGGAGAAACACTGAAGCTCCCCTAAGCCGGAGCGTTGCTGAGCCGCAGTGCCGCTGTCTGTAGCGTCCCTTGAGAGCGGGATGCACTTCGGTGAACTCGTGTGCGGAACCTCAGATCCTTCCTGTAGGATTTCCTGCCGGGCAGTTGCCCCCCTCAGCTGGAGACGTGGCTGTGTCGGGAACGGCCTAAGGAGACGGGTAAACAGAGTGCAGCTTCCCAGTTGAAAACTGACCCACTGAATCCTCAGTTGTTCCGATGGAGCTGGTGGCTGTTACGTGTAACGGGAGCTGCTGGCTTCCAGCCTTGCTCTGCGCAGCTTCAGGAGCAATTCCTGTCTTACTTTCCATCTCCAGGAGCTGTCTGTTTCTGTGTATCATGTGAAATTGTGTTCGTATGAGCACATCTGTCTGCTGAGAGCTGTGGAAGCCCTCTGTTCTCGGTCTGATAGGGAATCGGCCCAGGCTGTCCTTTCTCCAGGCAGTTTGAGTGATCTGGCAAATAAAAAGGTTTCTGCCCCCAACCTTAATTTGATTCGTGTTGTGAAGTGAGGCTCTATCATCCCTTGATCTGGCGATGTTATTGCAGGTGAGGACTGCACATGGGGCCGTCTTCAGCAGCGTGCGGGCAGTGCTGGCTCTGCTGTAATCCTGGCTGCCTCAGGAGTGACCTGATGGGATGAGGTTCAGTAGACAAGTAACATAAATCAAATGGACACGGCTCCCAGCGTGGCGTTCTTCATGGTCAGAGAGCTTTGCAGATATCGATCCCCGTGTGCAGTAAGCTAGGATGGGTTTCCATAATGCAGCTCACGTATTATTCACTGCCTAAATATTTTTGACTCGATATGGCTGTGCTGGGGATAGAATCCTCCCACTTCTTTGCCTGCTCCCACGAGCTCAGCTTGATGTTAGAGGCAGTAATAAGAGGTTTCAGCTGTAGCACTTCTGTTTTCTTCAGAGCTGTGCAGTGTGTTTCCTGCTCTTGCCCTCTGTCTTTGCTTTCCTGCTCTTGCCCGGTGCCTTCGCTTGCTCTTTGCGTAAGGGCTAAGGTGGAAACACTTGTTTTACTTCAGACATCTGAATCTAGATTGACTCATTTTGAAGCATCCAAGGAGCAGTACGGAAGCAATCGGTGAGGCTTTGTCCTCTGTCACTGTGTTCCCTCTAAGATAGTGCATGGCCCAGCAGCTCCAAGGAGAGATGCTGTGTTGCTCTCATTGCTTCTCTCAATACTTTTTCCAGCACTTTCTCTTTTCCCCTTTCTGCATCCTGACGCTTTAATTTCCTGGCTGACTTTAGCTGCATTTCCCTATGTGAGGCTCTAATTATAGTTTTGCTAAGTAAACCTGACCTCTGCAGCTGCATGGGGACCGCTGAGGTTGGCTCACCAAATGTTCCGTTGCGGGATGAAGCACAGTGTGCTCTGGTTGTGCCACGTGCTCGTGTCTGTCAGCCTTACATATTTACATATCATCAGGCAGCCGTTTAAGGGAAAGAATCAACAGTGGTGGCATGGGATGACTGATATCTCTGTGGCATAAATAAAAATGTCAGCTGCCCAGATATGTCATACAGACTATGCAGTGTCGGTGACCCATGCTGAGGATGTAGTAAAGCAATTAGGAGAAGTGCGTGAGGCTGTGTGAAGGGATGTACGGGGAGCTGCCAGGAGTCTGCGCTGACATTGCAACTGCACGGCGCTGTCTTTGCTATCTACTGTGCTTCCCTGAAAGGAGGGAAACAAAGCTGGCAGAAATCCTGTTATGGCTGCACACTGTCTAGACCCTGGGAAGGGAGAGTTGGCACAGGCTGCCCAGGCAGGTGGTGGAGTCACTGTCCTGGAGGTGTTCGAGACCCGTGGAGATGTAGCACTGAGGGACATGGTCAGTGGGCATGGTGAGGGTGGGCTGGGTGTCGGATTGGATGATCTTAGAGGTCTTTTCCAATCTTAATGATTCTGTGGCCTTCAGCAGACCACCTTCAAGACAGAGCAGTGCTTTCAGCTACCCACTGTCCCCTCCATAACATGAAGAGAACAGGTCAAGCTCATACTCTGCTGAGGATTGGAATTGTTAGGTGACTGTACTGGTAGAATGGCACTGGTAGATCTTTCCCTATGGTCTGACTCTCAGCTGACATTGGCTGGGCTGAGCCTTACCTGCTGCAAGGGCTGCGTTCAGAGAAAGTGAGCAGTATGCTGTACTGGGAGGAGCTGAGGTGAGGGGATGGGATGTGTAAATATTGCTCAGAGTGACTTGCACTTAACTCAGGCATGTGGACTAAATGCAAATACCCATGCTGTTTTTCAGGTGGGACTGGTTGGCTAGCAGAGCTGTCCATCCCTCTCCACTGTGAATCACCTGAGGCTGAGACCTGGCAGCGGGCGTTGGGCCAGCTGCCCTCCTGGGCAGCTGCTGAGCTTTGCCCAAGGAGGAAGGCAGGCGTCATCACTGAGATAAGACACAGCATGACCGAGTCCTTGTTCCCCTTGGCAGGCACAGCTGAGTTTGCAGCCCAGAGGAGCAACCAGACCTCACTTCTCCTCTCCGAGACATGGAGCCCTGACGCTGGAGCCTCAGAGGGAAGAAGGTATGTGCGGTTGTGCCTGAAGGGACGGTGAGAGTGGAGGAGCAGCTGGCTGATCGCTCTGCAAGGAGAAGGCATGGAGTTGGGAGCTCACATGTCTGTCTGCTGAGGTTGGAGGTGCTGCAGCTCCATGGGCCTGCAGAGCTCAGTGTCCTTTGAGCTGTCCTGAGGTCTGGCAAGGCTAAGGGCTTGTTCCTCCCTTCAGCTCCTCAATCTTTGGAGGTAAAGGGGTCTGTTGTCCTGAGCTGTGCACTTCTGCCTGATATCATGGGAACTTGGAAAGGAATTCAGTTTTACTGGAGGGATAAAGAGTGCAGCTGTCCCTGCAGATGTGTGTTTCTTCCATTTTACACTTTGCTTCTGTGCTGAAGAGCTCCCCTCCTTCCTCCTCACCCTCTTTACCTCTTACAGGAGCTGGCAAGGTTTCTGCCCTTTAGATGTGAAACCTGAGGAGTAATCCTCTGCTCCAGTACAGATGCACAAAACCCTTTGGTTTAATGCTTTAACTATGGCACAAAACATCTTTTGCTTCCTATGCAAATCTGGCTGCTTGTTCTAAGCTGCTGCATGCAAAAGCACCACTTGTAGTTACTCATGCTGGGCAGAGTGGTGTGGGCTTTATGTAAAGTATAAAGCTAAGATTTCAGAGGTTTGTCAGAGAGCACAGCAATACACAGATTTATGCTGGAGAGAGGTCAGCATGGCAGTGCATCATTCATGATGATCCCATAAAGAGCTCTCAGGTTGGGTATTGCTTTCCCCATGTGATGTATGGCAGTCGTTATGGGTCTGACTCCTCTTGATGGGTCCTTGGTATTGAAGAATAGACCCCCAGGTAAGGAAGTGAACAAGCCTGTTTTTCTTTACTTGCACAATCCTGCTCTCTGCAGTTTCCTGTGCTTCAGGCACAGTTTTGAATGCAGACCACCAATCCAGTTGAGTTGTACACACTGTTCTCTTCCCATGTCATCTGCACACAGGAAGAGAAACTGCATTCAGCAACCTCTGCTTCTGCAGCAGGGAGAGAGCTGCCTTGGCAGAACACAGCACTGGGTCAAAAGATTCACTGAATGATATTAGCATGGAAAAACAATGTGCAGTGTATATATTCAAATAAAAAAAAATCTGTATGTGCACTTCACACTTCATTTTGTTTTTCCCTTTCCTCCATCTTCCTGTGGTGAAGTTGCTCCTCTCCCGTTTTCAGACTTGTCAGCTGGGGTCCTAGACAGAGGGGGTATTTGAAGGGATATCAAAGCAGCTGGACTAATGCTCACTAGCTGTGGATGTGTAGGAATTTGTTGGTTATCCTCTCCCCTCTCTCCTTGCCACATCCCTGCTGCACCCAAGCATGGCATCAGGGCAGACTGTGGTTCAGTGACTCACCCCATTCTGACGCCTGGGTCCCTCTCCTCTGTTCAGGTTGGGCACATGGCATTCAGTCTGTAATCATGCTTGAGAGCCCTCACTGCTTCCTGGAGTATTAGGGAGGCTGCAATGATGCTAAGATTGGCTTAATCCAATTTGATCTATAAATCCACTTCTCTGAACAATAAAAGAGTGGGGAGTGGTGGTCAAGTGTCTTTGCTAAATCAAAGCCCTTCCTGGCATCAGAGGATGAAGGCTTTTTCTTTTCAGCAGCCTACCATTAAATGCAGAGGATACACAGTATGATTGGATTAGCATTTCTATGGGAACCATAACTTTGCTTTCCTTGACCTTTACCCACATAGTGCTAAGGATTCATTAATGTGACTCCAAAACACCTTTTTTGTTTGTTCAGTAAGCTTGTTGTTGTGGTCAGTACTTGGAGAAGGTTTATAAGGGCCTGCAGGAGGAGACGAGAGGCAGGGCAGGCTGTGAGGCACAGAAGGGCAGCTCCTTTCCTTCTCTGTGCTGCTTAGCAGCATCCCAGCTAACATGAGGTGCACGGGCTGAGACCACAGGTCAGTGTTAAACATCTCTGCAGCAACCATAAACAGAACGGTGAGTACATTGCCCTGCTCCGAGGCAGGTAATGCGCTTAGTCTGATTTTTATTTGCCTTGGCTATGCAGCAAGAGCCTGCCCTGAAGGGTACGCAGTCATTCTTGATGCCCTTCTCTAATGGAAGAAAACTGTATGAGGAATGTCCCACCTTTCCCTCTTGCAGATCCTTGCTGCTGGGAGCTGTTTCCTTTGCAGTTTGCAGCTTGATTAAGTCTCTGCTCCTCAGATGCCAGTCGTAGGATCCTGGTTTACCTCTCCTTTCCCTATGCTTTCTTGCTTCTTTTTGTGAGACAAGCAGTGCAGTAATAAATCAGTGGCATCAGGTTTGAGGTAGGGCTCACAGGGAGAGTTTCCAGCCCTGCTCTTGTTGAAGTGGGATGGGCGGCAAGCTGAATGCCTGCCCTGGGGAGCTCCAGCTGTGCTGGTGTGACTCTACAGCACAGATGAGAGATTGTTACTTCCTTCCTATTTCTTCCCCTCTTGCCTAAGGCAACTTAGGAACAAACCCTTCCCCTTCACAGCTGTGCATGAGGCAGGATTATGAGGAATTTACCCTGGGAATATAATGGCAGCACTCCTTGTGCCTTTTCTGCACTGACTGCTGCTAGCCAGCCTGCATTGGAAAGGGGATGGGATGCACTGGGAGCACTGCAAACCACACCTCCTGCTGAGACCTGCTCAGATACTCTGTGTACAGTGGCAGTGTTATTTCTTCCTTTGCTTTTTGGTGTGGAATACTGCTGGCTCCAGGGAAGGGGAGCAAAACCATCCGGCTCCTGCAGGTACTTGGGGACAGCCACAGAGAGAACATGGGGTTGTGGAACCGGGGAGGGGACAGAAAGTCTCTCTTGGGTGAGGAGTTGAGGAAAGGAAGGCTGAAGGAGCTCACAGCTGCTGCGTCTCGGCAGGGTTTCTGCCTAGGAACTTTCTGTTCGGACTTCCTGCCTTCCCGTGGCAGAGGGAGAATGCAGAGATCGGCTTTGAGGAGTTGGAGATGCTTGATTAACAGGTGGTGAATTCTTCAGGTAGGGTTACCCAATGTCTTTGCAAGCGTTGAACTGAAAGCATGTGCTCTCCATTTTGAAATAGTTCTACGGGTTGTTTAACCTATATGCTGGTGACCAATTGGTTCTGGAGCTGTGGGTTTAGAATATCACTGCAGTGGCTGCATTGTGTCGTCGAGAGTAAGGAGAGAAAAAGTACTGCTTAGATAGAGTATGCGGGATTGTGATCTTTTCTGAGTACAACTGTACTCATCTGGTCAGATTGAATACTAAGGTCTTTTTTCCTGCATCCTTTGTAAAAACAGAATTTGTCTTTAAAAACATTTGTTTTCTACCACCTGACCTACGTATTCCTCTTAATCCCTATTTTCAGTAGCCCCTGTGTCAGTGCTGCTGCTGTGGGCTTCTGACCCGGTCACAGCTTTCAACAAAGGAAGGAAAATTTCCCCCCAGTAATTTGATTTCCCCAAGCAGTCAAAGCACCTAAACAGAGGGAGCTGAGCGTAAGCACCTCTCAGGCAGCATCAGCTTCTGAGTTTACTTGAAGTGCTGCTGCTTGCTACTGTTACCTGGGAGGATCTCCAGTCAGAGGTAACTGAATGTCAGTCAGTGGTATTGTGGCCATTCCTGTGAGGCAGAGAGTGGGTTAATTGTCTTCTCATGATTGGTTTCGCCCAGCTGCCTCAGCTGTGTTTGTTTGAATAGCATTTGCAGAAAGGTCAGACTGTCCGTGGGTCCCATACGTTGCTTGTGGGCGAAACTTATGGAGCAGCAGCTGCAGAGAGGCTTCTTTGGGGAGCTGCTGTCTAGAGTTGCTCATTCCTGCTGAGTAATCTTACTTCTTATGTATTTTTTTAATCCCTTAAGTGCATCTTGAGGATTTATTGTAGTGAGGTGCAACTTCCCTCGCTGTCCTGTTGCCAGCTTGCAAGCCAAAAATGATCACAGTGGTGAGATCACTCTGTCCAGTCCTCAAGAGAGGCTGGAGATGAGGAAAAAAGGCTTAACTTCGTGCATCCCCCTGGAGCTATAGCCCTCTGAATAAGTGCTGTTCGGGTGCCCCAGAGATCTTGCTGGCTCAGATGGAGGAGAAATGGCTCTCAAAATTCCTCAATATGCAGTGTGAGGAGGTGCTCTGCCCAGGAGTAGAGTTCCTACTTCAGAAGGGGACTGGGTGGTCCGGTGTTTCATCTATGTGTGATCTGGGAGCTCTGGACTTGCACGAGGCTGTCAATTGTTGTTTGTATACCATTGATTTCTGGATCAGGGATCTCAATCAATGAAGATGTAGCTTTTTCCTCACTTCTGTTCTTTGCTCCTGGCATGGCCAAGTGGTGTGAGTCTGGTGGGACTGCTCTGCCTTCTGGTTGCTATTGCAGGCACAAGCTGCGCTGCACACACGTGCTTTGCTCAAGGGGCAGTTGAGGCAGCTCTGAGGCAGTCACTGGTGATGTTCAGTTCAACAAGCTGAGGAGCTGCTCTGGACTTGTGTCATTTCCTGAAAAGATTATTGCAGAGCTTTGAATGCCAGTTTAGTTCTGAAGCTTCTTCCTTGTGGGGCCTTGCTGGCTGCCAAGCAGCTCTGGAACTAGAGGAGTCAGGGGATCTGCTTTGATGGGGCTCTCCTTGCTCCATTTTTGGCTTAAATCAAAAGCAATCCAGCATGTCTGTGACGTCAAGTGCCAAGTCCTCTGTCTTCTCACCTTCTTTTCCTATCTCTTCACCTCCTGCCTTGCCTGTAGGTATCACCAATATGGCTGAGCACATGTGGAGAGCATACCTGATGTAAACACATGGCACCTCCCTACTAATTGCTGTACTCAGAGCAATGTGTGCTTTCAATTTTTCAACACTGCTAGGAGTGCTCAGCTGGTGAATAAAAGCTGTATTATCTCTTTGCAATTAAAAAATCCCATCTTCCTCTATTACAGTTCTTGAGTGGATTGCCCCTGTCCTCCAGCAACCACATACTTGTGGTAGAACATTAACAGCAGTGGCATCAGCAGGAAATCTGATACTGCTCGGGGCCTTTTCTACTTGACTAAGTGAATGATATTTACTTTCTCCTGGCTAATTGTGTCCTTTGTGGATGTGCGGAATGATCTCCGATCTTTGGAAATACAATGAGTTCTTGATGCCAAAGGACACGATACTGTGGGGTTTTTCCATTCCTCTGCCTTTGTGGTGTATGAGATAAATCCTAGTGTTGCGCTGTTTGAGATGTTGTTCTGTTTTGTTTCATTAAGAAGACAAAAAAAGCTTCAGGAACCTTGTTAGCCTTTTCACATGAAGGAATCTGTAAAAATGAGTTGTTCCTAAGCTAGCTGTTGCTATTTGTCATGTCTTACTGCAGGCTTGTACTTTATTTTGTGGAAAATCTGCTGCGTGCTTGTCGCGCTGACACATCCTAGGCCATTAGATGCTGATGGAAAAAATGCGGTTGGGGTTTTGTTTTTAATTGCTGGGAATTAACTCCTGGCCCAAATATTGTTAGAGGAAAAACTGATGCTTTGTCTCCTGCTCCCCAAGACAAACAGGGCAACAAAGCCAAAACCCCAATTAGGAGGAGCGGTTCCAGAGCAAACACGCGCCCTCCGTGTTTGCAGTGCCAACACTGTGACGCTGCCAGTGTGACAGCTGTGAAGCGTCCTTGGCTTGTGCTAGCTGAGGAATGGTGTGTGGGTGCTACGGAGGCAGAGCCTTCGTGGCACTTTCTGGGGGAAATAATACTGTTTTGGAATGTCGAGGATACCTGTCTGTATTGCTGAGGGATTGCTCTGACAGTTCTTGGCTTGTGTTGGTGCTTGCCGTTGTGCTGTTGAATTGCGAAGCTCAGAAAGCTGAGTGCAGCTTCAAGAAGTTCATTGGCACTCATGTCTGGAAATAGAGAGCTGGTGCCAGGCTTTCTGTGCAGACTGGGCCATAGAGCCTTCATGCAGCAGGTTTCTTTGTGGCATGATTTTTTGACAGAGTTCAGCAAGTTGGTATGGTAAGTCATAAAGAAGAACTTCTCTCTGATCTTGGAGGGAAATGGTGCATAGCAGCAGAGCGTGTCCTTGAACACGCTGCTCAGAATGACAGAGCCCATTCCAGCAGTCCATGGTTCTGGGATATACCTCCTTATCTTGCTGGCACGTCTCGTAATGAAGTCATCTGTTGATAGCGCAATGTGGTTTAGCTCAAAGCTATCAAATTGGGCTAATCTCCCACTGAATAAACAACACAAAGGTTCCTGGATTCATTCCTATTTCCTTAAAGGAGTACAATCAAGTGCAGGCAATTAAAAGAGAGAGAGAGTGGGTACCAGATATTGCACCTGATTGCAG
>PPHD01023113.1:0-12584 GCA_002909625.1 Bambusicola thoracicus | reverse complement strand
AAGCTGCAAAGGAAGGCAGGATTAGAACTGAAGATTCACCCTTAAAAATCGGGGTGAGACTTCCATAGGTAAGCAAGCTCTGATGGAGCTCCCCAGCAGATTCCTATCTGCACCAGTGGGATCACTCATCCTCACCGACCTCTTACAGTCTGACTGCGGCTGCAGGCTGAGGAGGAGAAGCACAGATGGCTGAAGTTTTTCAAACATTGTTGATTGGGTGTTTTAAGCAAAAGTCGGCTTTCATTAGATGTGAAGTAGAAGTCGAACTTTCTGGGAGAAGTAGCATTTACAGCCAGACACAAAGGGCAGCAGAAAGGAGCGCAGAAGGGGCTGTCACAGCCATGGGCAGGCATGGAGCCCGCGAGTAGCACCTGAGGGAGGGACCACAAACTGTGATGGCACTTCAAGGAACAGCTCTGTAAGGCGGCTGAAAGCAGCAGCCCTGCCCTCACGGGGGGGGGAAAAAAGGGAAGTTCAGATTCCTTCTTTCACCATCAATGTTGACTCATGGAAGCGGTAATAATACAGCATCAGACAATCAGAAATGAAACCAGCTTCAGTTTTACACACAAACCACAGCAAATACATTTGGTACCCACGTCTGTAAACTAAACCTTACAAGTAGAGCAACAAGCAGCATGCACGAGCCCACCTGCTAAACCTTGGGTGAAATCCTGCCTGCGTAACCACACGTGGTGATGCTGCTCTGGTTTTAGGGTCAGATTTAACTTACAAGCTTATCTGAAACAACTCTGAGTTAGTCGTTATCATTCCTTACAGGAAGATGTCTGTGGAGATGGTTACCACTTATTGGATCCAATACCTGAGAACTGCTGTAAACTTTTTTTCTTTAACGACAATCCCCTCCAAAATCTTTGTGTCTATTCTTCCAAAAAACCTTTTGTCCTCCTGCCTGTCTTATTTATTATTTGCTGTTCTTCTTGAAATTTAGAATTCTTATTGGAATAAAGCAAACACAAGGTCTGTTCTAACTTCCTTCCATGGTACTCATCTAATTTCTCGTGTTTTCCTTTGTGATTTGAAACTTCTTTCTTGTTTTGAACTAAGTGACAAACATAGATATGCACACACATCTATACCCACACTCTGTAAGCTCCAATAACTCATGTGACCGGCTTTCAGTTCTAGGGGAAAAATGGTTTTAAGTGGTTAAGAAGTTTCAGTCAGACATCTGAAACTCAAGCAGTATAAACACAGACTTAAAATTAAAATGTCGGCGACTTCATAGTTCATGACAATTAATGGTTCCATCACAAAATTTAGCGTGCAAGTTAAATTACGAGTGTTTAGCAACCGTACGCTGAACAAACGCAGGATAGTGTTCTTTGCTGTGTGTCAAGTTAAAGGAAGCAACGCTCCAGATAGCTGTCGGGTGAATGTCTGCCTGCATAATGAATCACTCAGACACTGCAGATCGTTGTTAATTCCAAAATGAAAATTAGGAGAATTAGCTAACACCTAGGAAGACTTCCAGATGTACTGCTGATACAACACCAAATACATGAGGAATCCCACAGCCAAGATCGAGTGGTCCTGGCAGCACAGATAATAGTATAGCTCAAACATACAAACAATTACAGCTCCAACTGCAGAAGTGAAGCAGGCAGTGCCTCCAGCACTCACCAGCACATTTAGATGCACGTGCGCTGTGTATGAGCCCAGCTGGCACAAACAACTGCAGCACCTGTGTGCAGCAGCCTCAGTTTCTGGAAGGTGCTGTTTCACTTGAACAGCGTCTGGTGCTGTAGAAATAGATGATGAACACTTAGACGTCAGACACAAGTCAGAAATAAACCATGCCATTTGGGCACGGAGCCTGATCCAGCCACATTGTCACTGTGTTCTAATCCTCAGCACAAGAATTCAGCAGAGGAATCTTGTCTCTGAACACATCAAAAAATTGCAGATAAAAGAAAATATTCCAAATTAATAATAAACTTTTAAATATCGTAACAAAAGGGTATCTCCAGGCTAACAGCAAACACTTTAAGAAAACTAATCCCTAGCCTCTACTTCTTGCACAAATGCTGCTGTTCTGAACAACTGCCTTCAGGTTTGTTCCAGGCTGTGGGCAATTTCAATAAATTATATTTTTAATCAGAATATTCTGCTCCTGTCAGTGTGGCTTATCAGCCTTTGCAACCATTGGATGTTTAACGTTAATAATCTTGTAAGCCATTACAAGCTTGTCCCATCAGTCCCAGTAAACAGAAGTTGGAGTGCACCTTATACTCACTAGAAGAATAAACTGAAACATTTAAGAATATGTGATTCAATTGGAATTCAGAATTAAAATGGGACAACAGAATTAGAATGGGAAACCTCCCCAGGGAGGAAAAATATGAGGTTTATTTAGCAGGAGAGATGATGCCACAGAACCACTACGACTACCTAGATTAAAAGAACGCACATAATCTAGACTCTGGAACTTGAAAGAGTTATTCCATGTCTGGACTCTGCCCTACTGCACACTAAACTTCTGCTTAAGAAGGAAGCCTACTACTAAGAGAAAAACAATATCTTCTTTTTAAAACTAGAGTTGTAGGCAGTTCTACCAGACTAATTCCTTGCCAAAATGAATTCCGTCATTGTTATTAATCTGGAAATACCAATAAGAGTCTTCATGTGAACACTCACGCAGACTGCGAAGAAACCACTCACACAGCAAATGATGAGCAGAATTTGAGCATGGAGTTTTACAATTCTGAGTAATATGCTTTATCTTAAGCTTTGGAAGACTGACTTAAAACCGAATGAGGTTCAACAAGCCAAGTGCAGGGTTTTGCACTGGGGTCTGGGCAATCCCAGATACGTGCACAGACTGGGAGAGGAACTCATTGAGAGCAGCCCTGCAGAGAAGGACTTGAGGGTCCTGGTGGACGAAAAGCTGGATAAGAGCCAGCAATGTGCTCTTGCAGCCCTGAAGGCCAACAGCAGCCTGGGCTGCCTCAGTAAAGGTGGCAGCAGGGCAAGGGAGGTGATTGTCCCTCTCTGCTCTGCTCTCATGAGTCCCGTCTGTGGTACTGCACCTAGGGCTGGGGTCGCCATGATAAGAAACACAGATCTGTTCAGGCAGGTCCAGAGGAGGGTCATGAAGATGACCAGAGGGCTGCAGCACCTCCTCCTACACAGAAAGGCTGAGGGAGCTGGGCTTGTCCAGTCTGGAGAAGGCTCCATGGAGAACTCATTGTGGCCTTCCAGTACTTGAAAGGAGTTTAAAAGCAGGAGGGGGACTGACTTTTTATACTGTCTGACAGTGATAGGACAAGAAGGAACTGATTTAAACTAAAAAGAGGGGAGATTTAGGTTAGATGTTAGGAAGAAATTCTTTGCTGAGAGAGTGGTGAGGCCCTCTCACAAGCAGCCCAGAGAAGCTGCAGATACCCCATTCCTGGAGGTGCCCAAGTTGGTTGGGTGGACCCTGGGCAGCCCGAGCTTGTGGGTGGCAACCAGCCCACAGCAGGGGTTGGGACTGAATGATCTTAAAGGTCCCTTCCAATTTAAGTCACACTGTGACTCCGATCATTTGATGATGAAAAGTACATTTTTTTATATTAAGCTATTTAGCCCCAGTTACAGTAATAACTGACCCGCTTTAACATCTTACTACATTTCTGAACAAGATCTATGGGAAGTAGGAGAACCACCATTACCAAACAGCTTTTGAAGAGTCAAACCAACAAGGTATACCTAAGATTATCCAAAACATCTTCGACAAGACAATGAAATTTGAACTTATGTCAGTACCTTAACATCTGTACCGTCCCTGGATAACCTTTATAGGTGTGGTTGACCTTGCACTTTTAACATCACCAAGACAATGACTCAACACTGAACTTCAGGAAAGGAAAAATATGGAGAGAGAGAAAGCTAGCACTGGGGATTCTGTAATTTTGGAAGCAGTTCACTGGGGAACAGTCACACACACAAGAAAGCACCCTTCGATTGAAAGATGAAAATCACAGGCTAATTCCATCATTTTGTGCATTGGAATATAAAGCCATATGCTAATAATACTGAAACAACAACAGTTGCAAGTGGAACACTTGACATTTAGGGGTTGGACCCTTCCAGCCTAAGCCACTGTACGATTCTATAAGCCCAAAAGAACAAAGAGATCAAGAGCTTCAGAGCCAGGAACTCCCATCAGCTGATTATAACATGTAAGGAATGGTTATGTGAAAAGCCAAAGTGCCTTCTCTAACAACTAAGCCAGTTTTCAGCTGCACCTGATAGACCTAAGAACAGTAAGTTGGCAATGTGACAAAATCTGGTCCAAGAGTTAACCTGATTTTGTCACTATAGCAATTAAAATATCAACATAACACTGAAATAATTCATGACTTCCTGAACCATTTCCATCTTGCATTATGCTTCATGAGACTGCAGAGTATCATTAGCAGGAGCAGAAGAGGCTCCCAGGGCAGCAGAAAAATCACTGCATTTTTCTGTTAGTGCCACAGCATGCCTTGAAGTTCACCAGAACTTCTGATGAACAGAAATTCTACAAAATGAATTGCATCCTGATATTTTTCACCATAAAGATTACTCAAGCTTTTAAGCATACCCCATAGCTTCTCAGTACCATAGAATACTGCTATTGTTTTCCTTTTAAAAATTCCCCCGTTCTGAAATATTTACACACGTGCATACGCACTGGAAGCACTGCTGCCCTAAGACACTGAAGGATTACTTATCTTCTATCTTTTTGTTTAAGCTAAACATCGCAGAAATGTTTCTGAAATAATCTGGTTTAGGTAAGCATTTCTCATAAGTAGCACCCAGAGCCACATCTCCTGGAATGCTGAAGAAAGGCCGAAAACTGTCACTGTTTCAAAGGTTAGAAGCTAAGCAGTTGTATTAAATACTTAACTACAATGTTTTTTTCCCAAATTACGCAGAAGTATTTTTAAAGAAGTCTAAGTACTACTGTAATGGGGATCACGTAAGCCAAGTAGATTGGATGGAATAATATTAAAGCAATTTAAATACCATTTGATTCCACTGACTGTCAGTCTAATACTGACCCCGGATACGCCAACCGTTCATCTCAGGTTTCTCATGAGAAGAACTCAAAGGTCTTCTGATTCTCTGTCTCAATAAGCACTTATTCACATCTGCAGCCTCACCACAGTCAGTGGCACCACTGGGTAAGTAAATACGCGACGGCACAAGCAAGTGTCTTAAAACTCAGACACACATTTTCAGACCTCTTCTTGAACTCATCTGGAACACAGACCACTGAACACTTCAAAGGACCTCAGCCTGCTGGTGGTTGCTTCTACACGGACAGAAATGTGCACAACTGTTTGCCCAGCTCTGCCAAAGCCTGCATTTATTTGGTGGGGGAGCTGCCCTCCCAGACTCACACAAGGTGTTCCTGGCCACCAACAGGAGCCAAGAGAAAATTCCTCTTACGAAACAGTATAAAGCACTATTAGCAAATTATGCATAGACGTAGGAGAAAGAAAAACACCACTCCGAGACTTGAAATTCATCCACCTCAGCATGAAAGCCCAACCTCCTTTGCATGCCAGCTGTCCCCTTAGCGCTGGGCAGAAGAGTGCTCAAAGCTGGGGGGCAGCCCTGCACCTGGGTGTGCCCCAGGGACACCAGCACTGTTCAAGCAGAAACAAAACCACCCTGGTCTAGTGAAAGATGCCTGAATAACCCTTCACTGAGTTAAAAGACCAAAATAATCCTCCACCCCTTAACCTCAAAACGAGTTTCAAGTACAAAAGGACATAGAGAGTCTTAAATCAGAGACTTCTCTGAACACAACCTGAGGGACCAGGGCTGCACAATAACTAGATTGGCACTGGGAAGACTGGCATTCATCTGCTGCAGTGCTACATACAAGGTAAAGGAAACTCTCCTTCTCTAGACTACAGTGTTTTGCCTGCTTTCTCTTCACCAAGTTTAAGAATCTTCCACTTTTTGTTTGGAGGTTTGTAAACGTAGACATATTTGTTTTTACCCCCATCTGCCCCTGTGTTTTGAGTAATTTCAGATCACTGCACTAGCAAGCATTAACTGATATGGTTCCTGTGGGTTAGACAAGTCTTACAACAGGACTCTGAATCACCAAGGAGGAGTCGAGCATAGGAGTATCACTTCAGAGTTTTAGAGATACGCTCTCTGCAACTGCCACCCAAACTCCTATGCAGGAATTGCACTTCACAGGGACACTAAAAAGCACCACACAGATCTCAGATACCCGAGAGGACTGAAGTCTAACACTGTTATGCTGTAGTACCCAGATGACAAAATATAGGAGCTGTAGTTAACCTACGGAGTCACATTTCCACTTCCTTGAAGCAAAGAACCATATGGTACAGGAGAGTGGTGTAAAAATAAAAACAAAATAATAGAAGATAATGAAAAGAAAGAAATCTCCTCGTCTAAATGTAGAAAACGATAAACTTATAAATGATAAACAGAATAGCATGTGAAGGGGTCACTGTCAAGGAAAAGAATGAATGACAAAGTTATGCATATCTTCTTGCTGACATGAAATGCTTCATTCCATGAACAGGGAGACCCTTCAGGTGAGACTAAGCTTGATGCTCACCTTGCACAACTCTTTCTGCTGCTTTTCAACCAAGCAACCAAGGGAAATCAGGCCCCAGCTGGGCAGCACAGAACAAAGCATTGTTTGTTCCCACTGCAAACTTCACTAAGTTCTGCAGTTCTACCAAGCGAACAAGCTCTACCCAAACACCCACTCTGACACATCACTTTGAGCAAATAAGGCACAGATCAGTGATTTGCTACACTAGTATGGGTAAGTGAACGGCACTGCCTTTATGAGGATGCATGAACAAAAAGGTATTTTTGTTAATACGATGTATTTATAATTGGTAGCACTGATCTTGCAACAGATGAGAGAGCTGATGTATGATGCTACAACACACATCCAGAAAAAATATAAACTTTTGGGACACTGGAACTGCACCTCTCTTTTAAAGAGCATCTCATGTTCCAAAACATTTGCTAGATATTTTTAAACCTGTGCATCATGGGTATAAAGCTTTACTGTTAAAATCAATTCACACAAACAATAACAAACACTAGTAAAGTTAATTCAAACTAGCACAAACCTTGACCACCTTCATACCTGTGTAAAGCAATCTCTCCCCAGCACACAGTTACTTCAACTGCAGTTCAAAGCCATTGCGTGTCAGCACACAGCTGCAGCTCCTCTAGTGTAACTACAGTCTCTGGAGGAAGGCCGAGCCAAACCCCTGCTAATCACAGCTACCAGCTGTAGCTCATGCAGCACATGATTTTTTGGTGGTGTATCTGTTTTGCTACGTTGCTGGGTTAGAAGGTTTGCACTTATCTAGCACGTGGTTCTCCCCCACGGTTCTCCCCGGTTTGTAACTCATCCCTTCCCTTTCCTGTTGCATCAGGAAGCTGCAAATACAGTGGCTTCAGCGGGGCTGCTATAATTACCACAATGCACTGCAATTCTGAAACGTATGCAAAATAAGTAACAATTACTTAAACGAAGTTCGTGGAGGCATTCAAATGTGGTTCTGTTGGCTTTCTAGAAATCTTCAGACCGGAGTGCTCCAGCCAAGATCAAAACACCTCCACGTACCTCTTCAATAAGTCGACAGCTTTACATGCCTTCACACTGTCTCCTAAGTGAGATCTTTTAGAAATAATCTGATGTAGAAGCAGAGAAAAGCACCTATAAGGAGCAAGGAATAGTGCTGGGAGGGAAGAAGTTTAAAAGTTCCTGTTCTTCACCAACTTCTTTTGTCAGACTCCATTATACTGCATCTCAATGAACAAACAAACATCAGTTTTAATGAAAGCTTCAGAGATGGAAAAAACGCTGACTCAACCAGCTATCTTCTCTTGTTAGTTACCCGATAAAAACAAAAGCACCTCCAACTACTGTGATTATTAACTCGACTGCAGCGCTGTGCTGATGTTTTAGGAGCCATCTCCAGCTCTTGGGAAAGGCTTTTCCCCTCCCTTCCTTCCCCTCTCCGCCCCGCCAGTAATCCCAGTTTAAAGGATCTGAGATGTAACCCTTCTGCAATGTGTTAAGCCAAGCACTTTTCTTTTTTTAACAGTTGGAAGTTTCAGGGGAAAAAAAAAAAAAAGAACCCAAAAGAAAACAGCAGATGTTCGGGGCTCAGCCTTCCATTTTTCCTTCCACGTGAAGCTTAATGACAAAGATACGAACTTCAGACCTCCAAACAGATAAAAATGCGTTATTTACTCTGTTAGAAATCCTAAACAAAAACTTGAAGTTGCCAAATACAGATAAGACAAACGTATCGCTTTTCATCATCTGTACCATCATGCCTGACAAGATAAGGTGCTTCCTTTTATTTCTTTCACTCACGTTTGCCTTACAAGTATAGAAACCCACTGACTGAGCAGTTTTTCCTCCCTGGAGAATAAAGCAGTGCTTTAACTTGAACACTCTAAATAGCTGATACTTAACATGAAGTTGAGTCTCCCTAAACCACCGTAGACTGTATACACTGCATACCAGTTAAAGGGAAACATACCCAGCCAGTGTAAGCTGATGAAGCAAAGTAACAAATCCTTAAAGTTCCAAAAGAAAAGGAGGAACCCAGCAATGGGGGACAGGACGCGCTCACAGGTGCCATGTTGGGCAGCCAAGTCTCATTGCTCCTCAGAGCTGCGTGTTCTGAATTATGGTCATGGCAAGCCTAATGAGGCTACGTCCCTCAAACAGACACCACACGGGAAACTGAAATGATGAATTACATGTGTAGCTGCTCCATACCATAAACCTAAGGATACAGTTAAAACCTCATCCACGTTTTTACCCTAAAATCAGCCAAAGCTTTCTCCATTCAGCCCCCTTTGGAAACCCACCTGAATCTTCAGCCTCGAACAAAACCCGGCCTGTGGCACAGTGCCTGATGTTAACAGAGCCGCGTGAAAAGATTAACCAGCAGCTTCGTAGCCTCCCTCAAACAGGCCAAACACCAAATCAGTGTTAAATTCCTCACGTGCAGCTACGCCCTGTTAATCTGCTTGAAAGCAGCAAACTATGTAAATCTACTTCCATCGGCGAGATAAAGAGGACGCCCATCACAAGGCGACAGCAGCACTGTTAGCGGGCAACCCACAGCCTGCTCTGCGGCCCCCGAGGAGCCCCGCTGCACGGCACCGCAGTAACGCGGCTGCTGGACGCAAGGGGCAGATGGCAGGAGAAAGCCTCGTTTTCCCATTTATGATAATTTTACAGCACGTGGAAATAGTAACTCGGGAGCAGCGCCTCCTGATTTCCATGGGAATCCAAGGGCGGGAGCAGGCCGCAGCCAGGGAGCCCAGCAGAGCAGGATGCCAGGCAATGCGGTGCTTCCCTCGCCGTGCGGATGCACACACGTGCATTCTTTGCATAACTCGCGTAACCCTGCGAGCACAGCTATTCCATTACGTCTACCTTTCTCAGAGAGGACGCACGGCCACGAGCACTGTGATAGGCTGTTACTGCAGGTACTGTGCAGGCTTTGGGCTTTAAGGAAACCTGAATCTGCACTTCCGGGAAATCATCAGATGAGCTGCTACTCATTTCGACCATGCCTAATTTATATCACCAGCCTAGCGGGAGTTTGATTCTTTTTTTGTTTTAATATGCCCTATTGGAAATAGAAGTTGGAGATCACAGTTGGGTATTCTTATCCTAAAGCTCAGAAAAAGATCAGGCACCACCTCACTGCGTCTGACCCGAAACTGAGGATGCTGAGTGGCTCCCGTGTGCCTGAGTTACACTGCAACAGATACAGCAGATAACCGCACAGCAGCGTTAGCACCCATTTGTTTACAAAACAAAATAGAGTTCTTTGTGGAAACAAACAGAGCATGGGCAACACTCCGGACCTACTGTAGCTCACCAGAAGTTCATCAGTATGTTGAATGAAGGCAGAATTTCACATTGAAGCGTCTTAAAGTAAACTGAGAGTTTTTCAATGCATTTAACCAGCAAATAACTCACCTTTTCAACACAGTATCCAGTATTAAGCTGCCTGAACTGCTATAGACTCTGTAGAACATAACAGGAAAGCACTGAAAACGAAGTGCTTTTCCACCGCTCTGATACCACTGATGCTACAATACACATAATGAGACACAAACTGCTCAAACCATTTTGGTTTCAGTTTTAAATTACCTATTTCCCCCCAAGTTGCCATACTTGGGGCTGCCACATCACTGCTCCTCTCAGCTACTTCTCCTGCGCTAACAGCACCCAGTCTCTTTGGCTAAAATACAGTTATAATTCAATTGTCCAAATAGGGGTTACGCAGAAACTCAAAGACTTCATCTGGACTGTTCCTAATTACCGGGAATGGCTGAAAAATTAGGCTCATAACGCTGCTCGGCATTGTCTGCCAGCAGCTCGCCCCTGCAGGTGAACGCTGAGTGAAAGGGAGATCAGAAAGTCAATCTTTATGCGACCTCGGTCTACATGAATGAAGTTAATGGGAGTTTTCCAGGGACTTAAACGGAGAAAGGCGCAGGCCCGGCTCCTTGTGTAGGAAGTGTTTGAGTGGAGAATGGCTACACGCTAACAAAAGAAACCTTTGGTACCCGGGGTCTTAAGACCACATAATACCCCCGGCATTCATTTCTTTCTCTGCCTACTGAAAGAAAAAAAAGGCTCTGTTTGTTTTTCCGATTCGGGCGGCCCTTTCAGCTCGCTGAATCCAAGGAGGGCGCCGAGCAGAGCGGAGCGCTTATCAGCGCGCTGCAGCACGGCGGGCAGTCAGCGGCCCCGCGGCCGCGCCCCGGCCTCGCACCGAGCGGCCCCGGGGGGGCATCGGCGGAACTGCCTTCATGTACAAAGTATGCCGAAGCGCCGGGCGAGATCGTCCGCGTGGGCGTAGCCGGGGCAATTATGGAAAACAAACCCAAACCGGCGCACACAATGAGCGTGTTTTATTATGCGTGGACTCGAACGCTTCAAGCGCAAGACAGAGATAACTCCGCACGCCGTTAGCGGCATCGGCAGGGTGCCGCTGAGATAACATCCACGCGATTCTGATCGAAAAGGTATTTCTACAAAACGAGGGAGGGAGAGAAAGGAAATCACGATTTTCGTAAGCCGTCCTTAAACTCCAGGTGAGCCCGGCAGCCCGACTTTCGCTCCACCCGGCCCGCAGCGCTACGCTGGCAGCTCGCCGCGCGCGCCCACGGCAGCGGTGCCACCGCGACCCACGGCCGAGGGCCTCCCGCAGGGTGCGCTCCGAGCCCGGCCCCGCGCTCAGCCGCCGCAGCCAACGCGGCCCGGGAGGTGCCTCCACCTGGCAGCAGCGCGCCGCGGGGCGCTCGGTGAGCCCTGCCGCCAGCGACCTCTCCTCCATTCGCCCCTTGGGACGTAACTACAGAGCTTTAAAAGGGAGTACTTCAACAATACCGAAGATTCGACGAGAAATTGGTTTCTCGTTAACGTCAGAATCTTAACGACGACGTCTCGGGGCAAACAAAAAAAGCAAAAAAGTTAAAAACGCTGCTGAAGAGCCGCTGGCCCAGCAAGGCTGCGCTTCGGCCGTTTCATTTCCAGCTGCTCGACAAGCAACCAACCAACAGAGCGCTTCTCTCAGTATGGCTCGATAGATGCGAGCGCCCCGAGCTTATCAGGACGCTCTGTCTGCCCAGAAAATGTCACAGGATTTCCCTCGTGTACTTCAAGGGGGAGAGAAGGGGAAAGCCTGCCTGCGCTGGCGGCTCTCGAGAGGCTGCACGAGAGCAGCAGAGGCGCCCGAACCTTTGGGGCGTTTCACGCGAAGCCAGAAATCACCCAGCCCCGAGTTTCGCTTTACAGCCCGGGTTGCGACACGGAGCGGGGCTTTTGTCACTTGTTGCCGAGCCCGGCGGGGCCCGCGGCCGCCCGGCCCGACCGCTAAGGTCACCCGGCGGAGGCCTCCGCTCAGGGCTCGGCGCTCGGCAAGGTCACGGCGCGGTTCCTAAGGGACTCGGGGTGGGCTGGAGGTGGGGTTCTTTCTCGCAAAGCCCGGCTCTGCAGAAGCGAGCAGCGAGAGTCACCACCCCCTCCCCACGGAAAAAAAAATAAAATACAAATAAAGCGGGTGTGGGGGTACCACGAAGCCCCGCCGCCCTTACCTGCTTCCTATAGGGCGTCCGGCTGCCGCCCGCCGCGCTGCTGTTGCCGCTGGGGAAGATCATCGCCTCGCCCGATCCCCGGCCGCCCCTCGGGATGGGGAGCAACTTTGGCGGCCGCCGGGCTGCGGCGCGGCGGGGCTGCAGGGCGCTCCCCGCCTCCGTGCCTTCCCTCCGGCTGCGGCCGCCGCGCGTTCTCCCCGGCCCCCCGCCCCGCTCGGCTCCGCTCCGCGCCGACCCTACCCCGCCGCGGCCGCCCAGCCTGCCATCAACGGGCGCTCATTGACCGCCGGCGGCTTCCCCGGCCCGGCCGATCCCACCTCCCGCCGGCCTCAACCACCGCCCAGAAGGAGGGAACGAGCGAGCCCAACCGCAGCGGGGAAGCGCGGAGCGGACGAGGCGCCCGCCCCCACCCCCGCGGCTGCGCGGGCTGCGGCGGCGACGCGGGC
>PPHD01023112.1:0-12585 GCA_002909625.1 Bambusicola thoracicus | reverse complement strand
AAAAAAGCCCACATCTGCAGCATCAAAAGGCCTCAGTAGGGTTCAAGGACTGCTGTGGCTAGTTTCATTTCTTTTAGGCTACTGGGACCAGTGCTAAAATCAATATGCTGACACAAACATTCATTTTCTGTAATGCTTGTTGAGCAAGCACTACAAAAGTAGAGCCTTCGAGAAAAGAAATGATTCCCATCACTGTGAATAAGAATTGTCATATTGGCATGACAACCTGTATCCTCACCCAGCTATATAAAAATTACTATTTGAAGTTTTGTGAAGTCAGCAGTATTACACTGATTAATTCCATACGGCACTTTTTGTTCCTTTTTTTTTTTTTGTGTGTGTGTGTGTGGGCTTGGATTTTATTATGACAATTCTGGAAACCTGTCCAATAGACTTTTAAATTCTAATTTAACTTTCTGAACTATGGCATACTTCTATTACCTTTTACTGAATATCCTTACTTTTGATGCTAGTAGAAGTCCCAGAACCTGTTCTTGAGTTTCTGTTTTTGAACATGAGTCAAGTTAATGGTCATCAACAGTTATGGCCTAGCAGTAAGACCACTGATTGAAATTTGTCCAAGTTAAAGCAATTTTCGCTCAGCAAATCTACTCACCCCGACAATGCACTCCTTCATCGTACCCATCAGAACAGTCATAAACACCATTGCAGAGCTGGGACAAGTGAATGCATTTGTTTGTACCAATGCAGGTCATGTAATTCAGAGGGCATTTGAAATCTTGTTCTTCAGAACCTAAAAATAGACACAGAAAATATATTACAGAGACTTTTGTATCTACAACAATGCAAAGAAAAAAGGTTCTACATTGCATGCTATTTCCACTTGGAAGCTAAGGGCAATGCTCCGTGTATTAATCCACTTTGAAGCTTTTTAGTGCATCATCATTGCTGTAGTTTGGAAAATTAAAACCATCAAGTAAAGATTAGTGCAATTAAAAGGAAATCAGTGGGTCAGAGAGGATTACTTCCCAAAATGCAGATGATAAAATATTATTTTTTTTCATATTAAATTTCACAGATGCTAAAATAAAACTTTACAAACATTACAGTGTGATAGTTGTGCAATTGCATTGTGAATCATCATGTAAGATCTCTGTGTGCTCATAACAAGAATAGCTTAGTATTGATATTTGCTGCTTTGCTATACAGATAATCTTAGCTCTCCATAAAAATGCATATAAATCACAGAATCACAAGACTGTAATGGTTGGAAGGGACTGCTGGAGATCACCTAGTCCAACCTTTCCGCTAAATCTGGTTCCCTAGAGGTAAAGCGGGCTCTCTAGAGAATGTTCCATATTTATGGCTGCATTAGATGAGAGAAACTGCCCCTCCATCCCAGAAAGGTGCTTGGAACTATGCAGCACAGTATGACAGTAAGAGAACAGGGATGCTGTGGTAGCTCCCTTGGGTATACCAGCTCCTTAACTCCAAACAGTTAAGTACAGGGATTTTTGAAGCTCTTCTGTTTACCTCTTTGTGATGGTTCCAACTGATTAAAAAATAAAAATAAAATAATAATAATGATAATAATAATAATAAACATCCAGCTATATAATTTCTCATGATAAGGACTTTGAGGCTTCTAAAACACACCAGAAAACATTTGGAGGTCTGAAGGGTGCAGCTCATTTAGAGAATGACTCATAACTTATGTGTGGTATATGACTAACTTACACAGAGATTGGAGGTGTGGAAATTGCCAGGAAGCAACTTGAACCTCCTTGACTGCTCGCATTGGAGATTTGGGTCTGTGCTAAACTGACAGCTTGCACCATTCCTCAGGGGAAATATAACCAAGGATGCACTGCGCTCAAGTGCAAGTTGCTTTCACCTTCTGCAAGGAGCTAGCTCTGAGATGAAGGGCAGAAGGAACAGAGAGAAACTGAGAGCTGCTTCCTCCCTGGGAAAAGCTCAGTGCTGGCAGATCATGCCTCTTGGAGCCTGCAAGACCATGCAAAACAAAACTCCAGAGGGGATTTAGGATTTTTAAACGCATATAGATAGTTCTTAGCATGCCCCATTAAATAAAAATGCTAACTTAAAAAACTTGTTCCAGTGCAAAGACATGAAGTAAAAACTTTCACTACTGTCTTGTCCATCAGTAGGCTGCCCACCATTCAGAATGGGCAGAGGAATGACCAGAGCTCAGAGGAAAGACTCCAATCTCATCCCTGCCACCCATATCGCTCATTAACAGAGAAGCTGGAACTGTTTCTAGGGATAAAAATGTAATGTATACAGGGATGAATGCATGGTGTCTGGAGTGCATCATTTTTATTATGAACACGATCTACAGTTTTTCAGAAAAACTGTATTCCTAAGATAAAGGGTTTAAATATCTTCTGAATGAAAATAAATGAAACAACTATTCCCACTGTGTTTTAGGTTAAATAAGTGCTTAGAAAATGTGCAGACATTAAAATTCTTCACCAATAACATATTTTTCCTATGTTTTCTGTTAAAATTCAAGAGGAAATTAATAACATACTTGAGAGATGACTAAAACTTGTCCTAAGTGTTCGGACTTGAGGACAGTAGTAAGAAAACCCATTGAGAAGAAGAGAGGCAAGGCAGCACAGAGTGGGGGCAATACAGCTCTATCCCCTTCCAGCTGTGCACAGGAACACGAGGTGGGGTTTTGTCTTTTGGTGTTGTTTATGCTTAGCTTTTTGGTACTTTCTTTCTTTCTTTTCTCCCTTCCCCGGAGGTAGGATGCATCATTCCAAGAAGCATCCCATGCACAAAAAGCTCACTGCAGAGGGCTGGAGCACCTCTCCTATGAGGAAAGGTCGAGGGAACTGGGCTTGTTTAGCTTGAAGAAGAGAAGGCTCTGGGGAGACCTCATTGTGGCCTTTCAATACTTGAAGGGAGCATATAAACAGGAGGGGAAACGGCTGATTATGAGGGTGGATAGTGATAGGACAAGGGGGAATGGTTTTAAACTGAGACAGGAGAAGTTTAGGTTGGAAGAAGTTTTTTTCACCCAGAGGGTGGTGACACACTGAAACAGATTGCCCAAGGAGGCTGTGGATGCCCCATCCCTGGGGGCAAAGCCAGGCTGGAGGTGGCTCTGGGCAAACTGATCGGGTGGTTGGCAACCCTGCACATAGTAAGGGGGTTGAAACTCAATGAGCTTTGTGGTCCTTTTCGACCCAGGCCATTCTATGATTCTATGATTACTTCCACCAGTACTGGCCTCACTCTGTGGGGCATTCAAAGAACCAAAATAAAGCAACAGAGAGCAGCCATGAGAGAGCAACAGAGTGCAGTCAGAGAGGCCATGCAAAACTGAAACAATTCGTTTGATTCCCTTTTCAGTTCCATGAGGACTCGAAGGTACCTACAATTTAACAAAACCAAACCAGTGATCTGATTTGCCTGCTACAGCTTGTTTATTCATTGCTTCAGAGCCATTGTGAATTGAGTGTGAGGAAAAAAAAAAAAAAAAAAAAAAACCATAAGCATATGTGCTTTTCTTCTAAAAATAATGAGTGAAAATAATGACTCTCTTAATTAACATTTAAAATCTCACCAGGAGAAAATCTGATAAGCTAAAGATTTCAGTATTTCATTTTAACTTTATGCTTTTTCTTTTAAAATACAAAGATTCTTTCAGGACACAAATATACTCCAATCTAAAATATATTCTCTAACTTAGAATCAATAGTAGGGGGGCTTCCTGAATTACATTTCTTTGAGGAATAGTTGGATGGGAAACTGAAGTATTGCTTGCTGTGTTTTGCTTTCATGAGAGATTTAGTGCATCACTTGTGAAAATATAAAGGTCAAGAGTAGAAATGATTGATTTCTTATGGTGATTAAGATAAATTCATATATACTCTGTGTTTGTTTACTAGATGCTATGGAGTTACAATATCTTTTGCCCAACTGACCTACATAAGAAGATAACTTCAGTCCAAAAGAAGCAAAAACATCTGCAAAATGACTCTAAAAGGTACCAGGCCCCAGTTACTCAATGCCATCAATGAAGTATGACAGCACATCCCAAGCCACAGAGCTGCCCCAATCACCCACAGTCTTCACTCAACAACAACAAAAAACCCATTTACCTAAACAACACTGTGTGTTGCTCTGCCTTCAATGCAGCACAACCTTTTTCCTGTGGAATGCTACCCTGCTGCTGCACTTACTGAACAACCTAATGCAAATAAAGATGAGCAGCTTTTTATCTTGTTTACTCCTCTCTCCTTTTCCTTTAACAGACAGCCACTTCTGGCAGTTTTATCAAGTGAACTTTGGGAAAAGAAATTTTAAAGTGTTCTTCTTCAAAATAATCTCAGTGTATTTTACATCAGTGCAAGAATGCTAAGAATATAAAAGACGGATGGTGTCTTTTCTTTCCTTCAAAAGACACAATAATTCCTAGCCTTGCAGGCTGGTGAAAGAATAGTCAAAAGTAGTGGCTGTAATTATGGTAATACAGCATCCCTGTGCTTCAAACATTCATATCACATTGGCACTTGGAGGGTAGGGAGGATGGAAGGAACAGCATCGTTCTACAGATTCAGACTTAGGAAACAGAATATGTAGCCATAGTCACCCCACAGTGGGTGCAGGTCAGGATCAGGCCCAATGAGGGTGCCAGGCACTGGCACAGCAGGGATGTGGGGAGCGTGTCACTGTTATTTTCCCCAAGGTAGCCCTTGGGAGCAGTCAACATTACAGCAGGAGGACAACGATTTAGTTCAGATCCAGATGCCTTTGGCTATTTGACCAGAGTGACAATTTCTTATCGGGCCACACCGTGCCAAGGCTCAATCTACTTTTGGAACATGTGATGAATAATAACATACACACCAGACTGTGGTTTTGCTCAACCTGTGCAGTATACAGTGAATCTAGCTAATGGCCCTTCAGCCCAAGTGTCCTTCCTTCCACAGGGACTGAGAGGAGTCCTTGGGCTGTCCTCCAGCAACAGGGCATGGAATCAATCCCACACAACCTCTGCTTTCCCACCAAAGACACACCATGAGAAGATGTTAAAACCACAACAAAAACTAGCAGAGCCATTCTGTCATGCAATTTGATATGGAATTGGTCTTGAGGCGTATTTATAACCAACCCTCTATCTGTGTTGCTTCATGCTCATGCTATATTAAATTTCTAACTAGGCGATGCGACTGGGAATGTTCAAGCTGATTATTTCCACTGGGTTTTGTTATCGCAAGCAAGGTAAAAACGTTTTCTCATCAGCAAAAATTATGGATGAACATTTCATTGTGTATGTTTCTTTCTAGAAACATCCTCCAAATTTAATTTAAGGTACAACATTCAATGCTAACTCTACAGTTACAAAGTATGAATAAAAGATATTTGGCAAAGACTGTAGAGATAGTCAGACAGAAGCAGGCATGCTATAGAGCTTAACACAAATTCAATGTCTATGAAAATTTACTACAGTCAAAAACAAACCCTCACTTCTTGCAGATTCATTTAGAGATGCTCATATATGATAACTGTTTAAAAAAATCCAGCACAGCTGCTAGTTCTGAGTTTGGTGTTTTCACCTTTGTCTTTCTCCAGACAGTTTTAACAGAGATTTTTTTCTTACAACATCTCAGGTAAGCAGTTAGGTAGCAGCTTGCACTTTTAAGTAACAGACAAGGTAGAGAGAAGTGGCATATCCCTTTTATAACAATGCATTTAATTTACTGGAAATCCAGCAATATTCTAGCAGCTCTAACCCTGAGCTATTCTCAGTCACAAGAAACAATTATTCTAAATCATAAGATGTCTTCAGAATTTACATCTGTGTTGTACATCAGCTGCCTTGACAGTGAGCAACTACCTATACAGAATCTATTCTGCTGGTTCAGTGTTGTGTGGGTGGGAATTCTGGAAAAAGAATGTTGTCCCGGTGCCCACCTCTAGCATCAATCCAGCAGTGGACAGAATCTGACCCAAAGATAATATTTGTAATGATGCAAATCCAGAGTTGTCCGAAATGACTTTTCCTGCTCTGACTGCAGCACATATTCCTCTACTGAAATTTTAGCATAGCAACTACTAATATTTACTCTGAAGTATCGATGAATACACTTGATTAATGACTGTAATTAAGCCAAGAGGGCTCAATGTTTAAAAAAGAATAATCCATACAACTGTTTAGATCTCTCTGCATAAATACAAAGATGAAAATACTCCACCATAACACAATACAGTGCATGGTTTGTCAAACACACTTGTAGGATTATGAGTCCTGTTTCCGCACCACCACCCTTAACTCAGTTCTGTAGCATTGCTGCCACTCCATTTCCACTGTGTACTTGAAGTGCAGTATAGGGTTTTTGAAATTGAAGTATTGATTAAAAACCCTAATGCTTATTCTTTAACGTAGCTCTTGGCAACAAGAAACCACCTGCCACATGCAGCCAAACATGAAACTTCTGGTATGGTATTACAAGTCACCCACACTGTGTTTTCATTTTCTTATTGTCCATTTCATTGCCAGTAACTGAATTTTTATGAAGTGCTTATCTTATATAGAACCTAAAATTACAACATTGCAAAGTAATGAGATGTTTCTGGCCCTACCAGGACAAGATATTTGGGGTTTAGGGCCAAATTGTGGCCAAAATAAGATGCTGTTTCTGTGAAAAAACTAGAACTCAATGTGAACATGAGACTATTCTTCATAATTTTCATAATTAATGTCTGAAAACTTTCAAGAGGATACTACAGATTTATTTCCTACAGTTGTAGGTTGACATGTTGAGTTCAAACTAAACACACATCATATTCCATGGTATAATAATTGCCTGAAGAACCCATTTTTACACAAATATCATATCTATAGCACTACTAAATCTACAGTCTAAATAGCAAGACTTTAAAATACCAGCATAAATTTATGGAAATTACTTTAAACTTCTCTTCTCTGGTGTACATATACACAAAGGACTTCATATTTAATAAGGGCTTATGTATCATAAGTTAGCCCCCTTATTCATTCATTGCTTCTCTTCCTTATTCTTGTGCTTTATTCATCCACACAATCTGACGCTAAGTTTGAAGTAACCTTCAACTAGCTTAGGCATTCAGCTGTCCTTAAGAGAATAATAATAAACACTTATGCTAAGGTATAGACAATGGGAAAGAAGAAGAAAGCAGGCTAAGTATTGTGCTATTGGAGGCAGAATAATAGCTGCAATTTCTGATCTCACAAACACAGCATATCCTCTCCAAAATAATGTTAAACCAATAGAACAGGGACAGCAGTGGTGAGTAGGACTGTGAATGTGCAAATGAATGAGCATACTTACTGCATGCCATGATAACTTTAAACATAAGAGGTGAGGTTGCTAAAGACTGTAGAATACAATATTGGGAGGGGGAAAAAAAGAGAGAGAGAGAGGGAAAGCAGAACTTCAGAAATCAAAAACTTGCTTTGAACCATCTCTGAAACCAGGGCTCTGTATTGATTCACAGCCCCCACACACGACTAGCTTTGAGCGCCTCAGCTCTCTCCCTAAAGGCAGGAGTACGGACACAGTCAGCCCTCTGGTAACCAATTCCCTCCCTTTTCAAGAGCTTTGACTCTTTGCGCCTTGTATAGGAAGAAACACAGCTATTGAAGCCCAAGTTTCCCAAACCCAGTCAAGTATTTGCCTTGATCTTAGTCCACATTTCACGTGCCAAGATTTAATTTAGTCATTCGAGAGCTCATAGTTTAAAAAAAAAAAAAAGGAATTTGCTTCCAAGGGTTGATTTACAATTTGTGTGCTAATGTAGACTACATAGTTCAAAAGGTTATCCATCTGTAAAACTTAACAAGACCAATTCTTGCACATAAAACTCCAATTTTTATAGTCCTGTGATGGGCTTTCAGTAGCAGCAGTAGTATTACATACAAATGAACGCAGAGGTGCAAAATGCAGCATACTGATATTGGGTTTATACAACTCTACAGTTCCACGCCTTTTCCTTCTTATCTGTGTGCTTTTTGTAAGTACTAGAGAAAAGCAAACAGCAGACAGCCAAAACCTAATATTATACGCTAAGTTTAATTGTTTAAATACTTCTTTCTGTTTAAAAACAAGAACACTGTTTGCATACTCTCCTTACAATGACTCTGCCAGTAGCTGCATTTGAGACGTCTCTCCAGTAAACACTTTTCCTTTGGCTGTTTTTCCTGATCACTGCCTTCTGTATGTCAGACACTTGCTCACCTTCACTACACATAAGTAAATAATTAACAGAGCCACAGGACTCATACATTTTACTGCAATGTAGCTGGTAGCCACTGGAGAGAAGTAGGAAAATGATGTTAAAGATTACACAAAGGCTGACAAAGAGCGAAAAGAGGTAGAGAGAAAATCTTTATAAAATAGCTCAGCTTTGGATCATTATCCAAAAACCCCTCTGGGCACATATGGGCTTGGACAGGGCTGAAATCAGAACGCAGCTCTTCTGCTGATCACACCAAAGGGGCCATCACAATTGGGATTTCAACTTAAAAGCGATTTTTACCTAAGAGGAATCTACCTACTGAAGCAGTAATCTGACTGATAATAGTAAAATCAGCTCATAATAACAAAACCCATCCAGATTCCTCAGTGCAGCTGGGCATCTTGCATCCTAAAATTATCTCAAATAGAAATTTCACCTGCCAGAAGACTATGCTTGTGAATAAAGCCAAAACCCATCTAATGCAACTGTTCTACAAGACTGGACATTTTTTTCTTTCACTGAATAACTCTTAAATTATCAATTTCAGGGTTCAATCACTTGAGAACATGCTTTTATATATATATTTTCTAAAGCATAGTTAAAAGATGGTCAGAAAGATTAACGATGATAAAAGGAACACCAAAGCTAACCTGCCTATCAACTTGTATTATCTTAAACAAACTATTAAAAAAAAAATTCCTCAGTACAGTGAGAAAATACTAGTAAATGTATCTGATTCTAGAGAAAATAGATTGGTGTCTCAGAGAAGAATGAAGAATCCACAAGAGGACATACACACCATGAACTCTTCTGGAAAATCAAGTCATATCTCTTATCTTGCAAGACTCAGCGTGCCAGCGGTGTTTGATTAAAGGCAACAATAACACAATTCTCACCATTACAATCTTCCATCACAACTGCCCAGCATAATATAGTTATGCTTCAATGAGTTTTAGTATTTTCATATACTTGCTCAATGACCGCAGCTTCAACTTCTGCAGTAAAACTTACTCACACCGACAGCAAGAGAGAAAATTTATGTTCTTTGCTACAGTCCCTAAAAATTAAAAAGCTAAAGCACAGTTTACTAAGCTATTGTATGTAAAATGCATCAAAATATATGGGAGGATTATCGTATGTGCCTATAATTAAGCAAAACCACTGTTAATGCATATTTCCTGACTGTTTTTGGAGAACAGACTGTCAAATATTTGCCAGGGCAGGCTGCTGGAAGAAGTGAAAAAAGAGCTCTCAGTTTTCCAGAAGCAAAAACAATTAATATTCTTTGTATTTGGAGAAATAGAAAAGCTTTTTAAATGGATTTTTGGTGACTTACTGCAGCACACTAAAGCAATACTTCATGATCAGTGAAGAAAGAAATGAGTATTTTCTTATGAAGATGGCCATACCACATTAATTGCAAGGAATCTATTTTTAATATGGAGATTTTTACTTAATTAGTGTCACGCATCTCAGGGTTGTCTTGTGTCAACTCTTGTAATGACATCTATGAGTAATACAGAATGGGTTGCTAATAGAGTCTCAGTTTGAAAAAAATGATAATGTAGTTTAACAAAGAAGTGTTAATTACTTCAACAATTAAAGTACCTAATACCAGCAATATTGTAACACATCAACATTTATGTTCCAGATATTTACATATCCAAAGTGTATAAATGTCAGTAGGTAAATGCAGAGAGATGGTTACAGAGCAGTACGGGGGTGTAATACAATGGCTGGATGCATCACAGAACGATCTCTGAATCTCTACAGAATACCAGTTCTGCCAGACATTATTAAAACCTGTCTGACTACATTTACACACATTATCCATCTATATGTGTTCCAGTCTATCATGTTGGAGCTCAGCTCTTCATTAGACTGTGGAAATTCTATTAAAATAAGGGAACAGTAAGAGTTATTTACTGTATCATAGCTGTAACAAGCTCTGGAAATGTGATGAAAATCCTTCTATGCCACACATCTTATGAGCATTTATGCATGCACACACAACCTCAGAAGCGTCTACGCACTGAGAAGAAATTTACCAAGTTCATATTTGCATCAGCAGAACTGGAATTCAAACCTAGAAATAGTTCTCAAATCACAAATAACATGAAATATCCCACATCTACCCAGATTTATCATATAAAACACAAGTGTTTTGAAAACATGAAAGAATTGGAGCGTACGCTGATTTTAAACAGCAAAAAACAAAGTCTATCTTTCTTGCAATACATTAAGGTTCTTTAGTAGATTATGTTAGCATTTACATGCATGTTTTATTTATGATTTTTGGGTGGAAATTCACCATTAAAATGCATAACTGTGTTCTAAAACTACATGAAAATTTAGCTTAAAGGGCCAACACTTTCTAAGTATTTGAACTTTTTTTTTTTTTAATATAAAATTTGCCTTACTCATTTCAAAGATTATCTTATATGTTTAATTCAGCTTTACTGAAGTAACTTAGAAATGCATCTCATGCATTTTTTAAGATGAGCTAGGTAATATGCAATCAAAGTCATTCATTTTTATTTTGTATACAGGTACATAAATGTAAATTACCACTAATTAAAATGAATTGCGTGACTTGCTTTTTCTTATGCAGTCATGCACTGAAATGATGGGAGCCTATTTTAATTGTTTTGAGTCAAAAATTTGAGACTTTAAAATAATGAGATTTCTTGGGCTATATTCAGTTTCAGGTAAGAATTACAGGGTTTCTTGTTGCCCAGATACTGAAAGTCCTATTTGATTCAATCACTGGACTACAACTATGAAATTACCTGAAATGTTTTATTTTCAGACGAAAAATCATATAAACCATCATGCATGTCACATGCACGTGGTTGTGTTGGACTCCTCTGATCACTGTTTTCTGTCTCACACTGCATACCTCTGCTTCCCTACAAACAACCATAGATGAGCCAAAGCTCATTCAGGCAAAAAATTAGGATAGCTAATAAAAATATGTATATATTGTGTATTATTTATAGGAAACATGAAATTAGAAGTTTGGAGAGGCAAATAACAGGCTTTGCAGTGTAATATGTACTGCTCAGAAAGAAAGCAAGCTCTATATGTTTACCAGAGAAAATAACCTTCTTCCTCATTTCCTACTCTTTGAAAGATTTCTTATACCCCAGTATTTCTTATTTCCTTTCAAAGTAAAGAAGCCAATGTTGTCCACATATTTTTTTCTTTAAAATCATTCAGGACTTTTATAAACATTTAATTTTGTGCCTATTCGCTAATGCTTCCTCTTCACTACTGCACATCTTCAAAAGCTCTTAAGCCTCAATCCAGAGCAGATGAGGCCCTGTGGGTTGAAATTAGGAAATAGTTGGACAACTAAACCCAGCATTGTGACTGGAAAGGCCTGCCAGGCCCTGCAAGGGACAACCATTTTCACTTCCAATGCCTAAATGCATGAGATAGCTCAAATCAGAGATGTTTGCACAGCACACCAGGCAGGGATACCAGCTCAGCTCCAACAGACTTTAAGTTCATTTCCTTTGATTAACTCCAGCAGCGATAAACCTGGGCTTACAGAGATGCAACTATATTAAAGCTGGTTCTTAAAGGCCTAAGGCAAAGAGGAAACCAAATATAATTTCTTATTTCCTAGCCAAGAAATGAATAGCAGGTTAAGAAGGATGAGAGCTGCAAATGGACTGAAGAATTTTCATTGTATTCCTCTGTTTTATAATAGAGGTAGGGACATTAACACAGTTGTCTGATTGAGAGCTGTCCATTTGCTGTACAAACCCACACAGCAGAGCTGTTTGTATGTGCATAATAGTTAAGAAATAGAAAGCCTACAGGGACCCAAGCCTCTGCCAAACTACCCATTTTTGCCTTGTTAGTCTTGTGTAAAGATGAAAAACCATCAGATCCTCTCTCTAGTGAACTCTTCATTTTTCTCTGACTTAAAACCAAGCCCAAACCCAACAGTGCTTGTTTTGCTGTCAGTGATTGCCCACTTCTTGTGACAATTTTTGGATGCCTTTCTAAACCTAACATCAGTTAACAGGGTGATTATTTCTCTCCGATTTACTGTTTTAGAAATGATGTTTCATTGTTGTGCTACTGAAGTTTGTTTCAGTTTTAAAAGACTGTTGAATATCTCTTCCTTCTGCTCTTTGACCTACACGTCTCAATTATAAAGAGTAGAAGTAAATAGTGAAGTTGGAGGGAAGTAGCTTTTATTTTTGTTTATTTTCACAGGAGGTTTCTGTTTTCCCCATGATTGCGATCATTAAAAATAAGAAAAGCCCACACCATAAAGAATGGTCCCAGACTTTGTTATTATCTACTACAACAAACACTTCAAAAGTGATGTTTTTCCCTTTTTCTCTGCTGCTGTCC
>PPHD01023111.1:0-12585 GCA_002909625.1 Bambusicola thoracicus | reverse complement strand
CCTGCCCGGCAGGGGGGTTGGAGATTCTTGATCCTTGAGGTCCCTTCCAACCCGGGCCATTCTGTGACTCCGTGATTCTGTGATTCTGTGATTGACTGCCCTCGTTCCCAAACCAAGCGTACCAAGGAACATCCCCAAGCACCGGCCTCCTCCTCCTCCTGCCTCAACCCTAGCCGAGACCGCCCGCCACTACGCCACTTACAACTCTGCCATGGCCCTCCCCAAGGCAATACACCCACGCGCCACACGTCAGGAGCCGTGCACACATGCACATGCACGCCCAGTGCACTCCCCTCATTCCCAAACTAACACTGCGAAGCGCTGATAGCAGGTCTGTAAGTATGACGAATGGTTCCCTGATGTCACAGTCCTCCGTTGTCAGGGAATTTCCACTACAGAGTGTTCTGCTTCCAGCTCATCTTTCTGGCAATGGCTGTGGCTTCTGCAAAATATGCCTGCAGCAGGGATACTCGTCACCTGTTGACTTCTACCTGACCAGCTCACTTCAAGATGTATTTTAAGCTCTTTTTCCCTCTCCTCTACTCTGCTGAAGGACACGTGCTGAAAGAAGGCGGGGATGAACTATGGGTTGACTTTGACCATGTATGGCTGAAGTAATAGTTCAGTTTCCTTATTGTCTGTCCTGCAAGAGGAGTTCTTACTCAAGGTCACTGGCTTGGCCCTACTATCCTTGGCCTACCAGAAGGGATTGCATGTCCCTCTGAGAAGGGCAGGCCCTTGAGCTTTGGTCTATGTCTCAGAGAGAGTTCCCTGGCTAAACTAAATGATTGCTCGCAGTGACATACCTCTATTTTTGTTTTGTTAAGCATATTCTGACTGAGAGAGATGGAATTTAGAAGATACTTTCTTGAATCATTTATTTCTGTATTCTGCTTAGAGATATGCGGGATTAAGAGCAGGCCCTGGGAGCTGCCAGGCCCAGAGAGTGTTGATGCACAAAATCCAAGTGCTCAGTCTAAAGCCAGCACTTCTCTTGGCTGATGTGAGGGATAAGAGGAAAGCCAGCTTTAAAATTGTCCCAGGAAGGCAAGCATTACTGTGTAAAGCACCGAAGAATGAGCTGGGATTGTGAAGCCCCTTCTCCAACTGGCGCAAGCTTCCTGGGGCTAGCATTATTGCTGCTGAAATGTGCTGTTAGTGCAATGTGTGAGAGGACCCAGTGGTTGTGACAGTTGACCCTGAGAAGGTGAGTTTGAAAAGAGTGTATGGGAACTGTTGAATCATGGCCTGAACCTCTGATTGACCACCTGAGGCGAGTGCTGAGTCAGCTGCAGGGGCACAGGTGAACACAATTTCACCTGAGTGACCGGACGGGCTGGAGCCTGGCTGCATCTCTCCTAGACCCCATTTAAGGGCTGACTCCCAAGGAGGAAGGATTTCTATCTGGTGATTGCTCCTGTTGTAGTCTGTGTGCTCAGAACACAGGTAAGATCCTTTTTTCATTACTTTTTTTGTAATGAGATAATCTTTTTGGTCCAATACCTGTTTGCCATACAGAAGAGTAAACATACTAAAAGCAGTCTAACATACTAAAAACTGTCTAGTGAAGATATATTACAGCCTGCTCGTTTAATCATATTTTAAACCTGTTATGTGCAACTCAGGGGCTGCATGCACTTTGGCACAGTCCATGTTGCAGTCACTCCCTGCTCTGTACTGTTGTGCTAATGATACTTCCTCACTAGCTTAGTCCTCTGTGTGTACCCCTCATTCAGCAACAATCAAACATCAGCCCAATACAGTTTCTCTTCACTCAGTACAGCCCAGGCAAGTCCAAAGGTTGGTGTGTTACATCAACAGTTGTTTTCACTGTTCACTGTCTCATGTTTGTACAGCACCTTCTCTGAGGAAACCTGGACCAAGGTTATGGCCTCCAGATGTTACTGCAGTGTGTGGGGTGCTAGGTAAGCCCACAACAATATCAGCAGAAGTTCTAGATGGTGCTGTGGTGCATCCAAATCTGTGGCCCATGTGGTCAAATGGTATTTGAGGCCAGTGTACATATAGATATATGCTTTGGGCCTTAAAGTACACATAAGATTATTTTTCTTTATAAGCCTGATGGTTAGGTGTTGATTTACATATGTAGCAAGATTGTATCTTTCAAAACTCACTGTACAATTTGCGAAAATCTGTGTGATTCTAGATGTCTGTTAAATGTGGCAATGCCTTATCTGTCCTAAGCTCAGGGAAGCTCTTCATTATCACTGTATCTGCCAGTTAATTGTTGATTCACTGAAAAACAATTCTACTAATTTTCAGTTTGTCATGTTTCAGGTAATGGCTTCTGGGAATGTTACAGCAGGAAAGTTTGAGTGATTTAGATTTTAATCCATTTTTTAACAATTACGTGCAAGTGCCTTCTAAAATTCTGTATTAGAATGCAGTTATGCTTCTAATTACTTGTTTGATGTGGGTAAAATATAGAGAATATTCAACAGGAGAAAACTTCTATTTCCATACAATTCATACTAAATGGACTTATGATAGGTAGATTCTAAAATTCTGCTTGTAAAAATAAATAAATCTAGTTGGCTTTGTTTTACAGACAGGAAGCAAATGCTTTGGTGTAAACACTAATATCATACATCCATTAGTTCCTTCTGTGTTTTCTGCAATAGGACTTTGATAGTATTGAGCACCTGACCGTATGTTAATATTCTGTGGAATCCCAGTACTCCATTACTCCAATACAGCCTTTCAACTGAAGAATGATTCTCTCTGAGGAAATGTGCACATTTGTGAAGCTTTTAAAATAAAACCCGTGGCTTGTATCTGCCTCTACTAAAAGGCTGCTATTCTTTCAGACTCTTAAGCTTGTCTAATGAAATTATCTTCTCTAGTATATGCTTTAGCCAGTTTCAGCCTAGTCTGTGGGCATGGGTGGAAATAATTGTTATTACTTGGGCAGGAATTCCCAAATAGTGTCACTACGTTAGAGCCAGGAGAGGGCACCAGACAACAGCGGCAGCAACTGCTCTCAGCATTGAAGTTTTTAGTCATTGCAGACACAATTACCCCTTCTAGTCACAGAGAAACAATAAAAATGCATATTACAGCATTTTTTTGTAGATGACTGTGCATGTAATCATGAAAAATCCTATGCATTATGTTAAAGTTTACAGTCCCTCGAGACTGAAGATCCTGATTCTTATAGATTTAAGGAAGAGGTATTCTTTGATGTGATGATACAAGTGCAGAAGAACTTAAGTTCTAAGACTTTGAAAGAAGTCTAGAGAGATCATGAACTGGACTGTGCAGACAGTAGCTGTGTCACACAAGCCCCTTGGGGTATCTCAGGCAGAAACACATTGTTGTGGCAGTGTTTCAGTGATTTTACTCTTGTGAATTCTCTGTGTAAAAAGCCAACACGAGGACTGAAAGTGAGGAAATCTCGAAGTGACAGTTAAAGGGGATGCAGGACTCATCACTGAGGGCCCAGCCTGGGAAGCCATTCCTGAGAGAAGCATCTCATAACCCAGACAATGACTTTTTGGATGAAATAGAGTAATCTTTAGGCTTTTCTGGGTAATTAAATCATAATTCTGAGTAATACTTTATTAAAGGAAAGTAAATACCTACAGAGGAATGTTGCAAGAGACATTATCTAGAGAATAATGTTTAAAACCCTGTGATACTTTTTCTGCCCACCTGTTTAGAAAAATACTATCACCAATTAGGCTGAAATAGAGACTTTGAGTGTAAGTAGTCTCACCTTTAATTCTTTGGAATGAAATATTAATTCTTACTATTGGCTGTCCTTCCACTCCTTGGTATTAACCAGCTGAACGTATCAAGATGTTGTAATATAGCAATCATCCATTTTCTAATATACCCTGATCCTGTGCCTTTATGGATGTTTCGAATCTCCTTGACTTAACTGGAAATTGAGGCTAGTGAGCTCTTCAAGCAGTTGTCCCCACAGTTGATTTGCATACTGAAATTGGCATTTATATTAAGTTCCAAAGAAAGCAATCTCCATGAGACCTGTAAAAGTTTCTGTATCAAGAGCTCCAAATCAGCTGCAAGACTGAGGTAAGAAGATATAAAAATATATTTGCATAGAGCCTCATATTCAGAGAAAAGAAATCCTAAAACTGATTGCCAGCTCACAAGCTGCCGTTCTACTACATTTTTCTGTTTCTGAATATTTTGTTTGAATTCTTATACACTATGTTAAGCTGTAGCCTTTAGTATCTTTTAGAATATAGTCAGTCATTCTCGTGATCTCAGGGTCAACCTACTTCAGCTGCTCATCACCTTCCCTGGGTATTGCTGTTCAACCAGATGTCTCAAACTCATTTGAATACTTGAAATTCCAGTAAGTGGTTAGGCATTCCATCGGGGTGGACAAAGTCAAAGACCCCTGAATACTTTCCCAGCCTGTAGATTTTTTTTTTTGCAACTGCAGAGCTCTCCTTCCCTTGGCTCAGGGTAAAACTTTCTTTTCTGATGTTTTTGTCCACTTAAGGTAGTGGCAGGGCTTCTGCTAATTCATTTACCTAAAGTTGTGTATACCAACTAGAATGGTAGTCTTTGCTTTCCTTTATTGCAAATTAATGTTAAATTAGGTGAGGGAGTTTCTTGCTGCTGAGCAATCATTCCACATAGCAGAAGTAAATAGCAGGCTTATATCTTATTCTTGAAAGCACTGAGTCACTGAAAGAAATTCCACCCCACAAACACTGCTTTTCCTATCTTAGAAGTCAAAAGCACTGGCACTCCAACCTTTGCCTTGAGCATTCTTCTCAAACGAAAATAAGAGGACTGTTCACTTTTCAGTCATCCTGATATAGCAGAGCTCACTCCACTCTGCCCTTAAGATGGGAGAAGCCCTTCTGCAAGCCTCCCTCTCTTGTCTTGTCCTCTCCCCAACCTCCTCTCTGTGATCTCGAGTTTGAGCAGGAGCTTCAGCTAAAGTTGGGCAGTAGCACTAGTCATGAGTTCCCTTGTGTGGAACTAATGAAATATTCCTGGCGACAGACAGCACAAAATACTACAGAGCACCCATGGAAAGAAATCAGATTAACTCCTCCTGATTTGTAGTTCTTCTATTAATCTTTACACCGTGTGCATGCATCAATAGCACACAGTTCATACATAGTGACAGAAATTATAAGAAATGTGAAGAAAGTTAGAACTAGAATTGGAGACTGAATTTTTCTAAAAAAAAAGAGTAAAGCTAGACATGAATATTTACCTATTGCTTCTGAATCCTGCCAGGCCCAAACCTTGACTTGCTCTATGAGAACTGGAGTCCCCTTGCCAAATGCAAACCTTGGCTGAAGAGCTTGAGGAGGACACAACTTGGAAGCATCTCATTTCCCTACTATCTGTGTCTTAATCTTCTGAAACAGCTCCTGCTTTCTTCTACAGCACCTTCTTGGCCTTTATTAGCCACTAGATCTTGGAGGAAGCAAATGCTGGTGGTACTTCTGGATCCAGCTGGGACAGTGTGCTTCTCTCTGCTCCCAACCACCTCCTTCAGCCTGACTACTATGCCCAAGGCTTTGTTTAGGACTGATTAACATAGTATTGCTAAATACTTGACTATGAGTTAATCATCTTACCCCACAAATAGTGAGCAGCCCAAGAACCCCTTCAGCTTTAATCCTCAAACAAGACTGCACGTGACCTCCTCAATTACTTCTAAACATTAAGATTGAATGGCTATAATTTCAGGATGGATTATGTTGAATAATAATTGGAGGTGACTTACTGAGATACCCACATCTTAAGAGGAAGTAGAGCATTGAGGAAACATCCAGGGTGGAATGTGATGAATTTGCAAGGAGTCTGTTCTATGGTAGTTTCCTAGGCAACACAACATGCATCCTTAGGTTGTCAGTAACACCAGGGGAGCTTGGTATTCTGACTCTGTGAGGCACAGCATGGAGGGTGAATTGGAGTGTAAGCACTGCAGTCGGGCTCTGTGAGAATACCATAGGGGTGTGAACTTGATGGTGCTATGGAACTGATAAATACATAGTTGTCACCAAGTCAGCATCTTTTCATTTTTCTGTTGCACTAGGCACAACAGAGATGTGTATGACTAGAGCTACTCAAGCTCCACCTGAAAATAAGAAAACAGCATAAAAATGGCTTAGGAGAGAAGGAATTTGGGGAAAAATACAGAATCACAAGATGATAGGGCTGGGAAGGAATATTTGGTTCTCCCCCCATTCAATCCCTCTGCTAAAGCACATTGTCTAGAGCAGGTTGCACAGGAAAGCATCCAAGCAGGTTTTGATATCTCCAGAGAAGGAGACTCCACCACCAATTTGGGCAGCTTGTTCCAGGGCTCTGTAACCTTCAAAGTAAAGAAGTTTTTTCTCATGTTCAGATGGAACTTGCACTTTGTGCCTGCTATTTCTTGTTCTGTTACTGGGCACTACTGAAAAGTGGCCCCATTCACTTGACTCCCACCCTTTAGATATTTGTAAGTGTTGATAAGATCCTATCTCAGTCTCCTTTTCTCCAAGCTGAACAGACCCAGGTCTCTCAGCCTTTCCTCATACAGGAGATGCTCCAAGCCCCAGTCATCTTTGTGACCCTCCTCTGGACTGTCTTCAGCAGTTCCTGGTCTTTCTTGAACCAAGGAGCCCAGAATTGGAAGTAGTACTCCAGATGAAGCCTCACCAGGGCAGAGTAGAGGCGGGGGGAATATCCTCCCTGAAAGGTACTGGGCACGCTCTTTTTAATGCACCCCAGGATACCATTGGCCTCCTTGGCCAGCACACTGCTGGCTCATGGCCAACCTGTTGTCTACCAGGACACCCAGGTTGTTCTCTGCAGAGCTCCTTTTCAGCAGGTCAGCTTCTGACCTGTACTGATGTGTGTGGTTTTTCATCCCCAGCTGTAGTACTCTACTCTTGCCTTTGTTTAATCTCACAAGGTTCCTTTTCACCTAACTCTCCAGTCTGTCCAGGTCTAGTTGAATGGTAGCACAGCATTCCGGTATGTCAGCTACTCCTCCCATCTTTGTATCATCATGAAATGATGAGAATGTATTCTATCTCATCATCTGGGTCACTGAGGCTGATATTAAAGAAGACTAGACCCAGTACCAACTCCTGGGGAAATTCACGTTGCAAATACAGTAGTCGTAGTCACAAACATCATACCAAAATAGATGCAGTGTGAACAGCGAAACCTGAGGGTCTAATCCTAATGCAGCTAACTGCAGCATTAGTACAAATTGTTTTGCCTTCAGCATGTTAGTTTTTGAAGAACATACATGAATTATTGGCATTTAGTTATTCCTTTAAATAACTTTTGTCCTGTCAGGCTTACGGCAGATTTCATTCCTCACTGACCTCATGAAAACTTCACTCTCAGACTGGTCATACGCCGTCTGTTTATCCTGACTATCTTTGTATTCTACCATGTACCTACCCAACATGGTTGCTTGTTACTGTTCTGTCTTCTAGGCTAATTAAGACATCCTTAATGCTGCTATTCATCTTATTCGTTGTTGTCGTTTGGTGATTTTTTTTTTTGTTGTCAGTATTCCACATCAGAACACCATATGAACCACAAGGAGTTAAAGAGTTAATGTTCTGGTTTCGTTTACTGCCTCTCACGGGCATTTTGAGTATTTGGATAGGAGGGGAGGGGCAGCATCCCTGGAAGACTTGGCGTGGAGAGGAAGTGAGGTGGAGTGTGCTCTTTCTCTCTCCCTCCCTCACACCCTCCCTCCCTCCATCTCCTTGTCACGGACTCAGATCTAACTCCATCACATTCATCCACAAATATCACTGTTTCTATCCTTACACTTTTTCACATGAGACACTCAATTAAGTCATTCCCCTTGCCATCAGAATCCTTTCTCAAGTCCTTGATTTTTGCCAGTTACGATGAATCTTCCTTCCCTTTGTGTGTATGTCTTCTACAAGGAGGACTAAATTCCCAGTTTATAGCCTTACACAGCAGGTCTGTTCCTAGTGCTGCATTACTACTATGAGCTTATTTGCCCATTTCATGTGAAGCTAAAACTTTGACTTTTCCAGATGTGAGGCATGTAGCACTCTGCTCTGCCCCCCAGCACAGCAGCAGTCTTAGGAAGCAGTAGCATCATTGACTTCAATGCAGCATGTTACTCGAGTTCAAGTGGTGCAAGGTACCTCAAGCAGAGCAGGAGTGCATCTATAGTGTTTTGATGTGGTTGCCTCTTCTTTAGACACGAGGAAATAATTTCAAACCAAATGCTGAGGTAAAGTGAGGAGAAAGGGAGAGAAAGGCTGGTAAAAAGAGAAATTTTATCTTCTCTGCTTCAAAAAGGCCTAGAGATATTATTACCCGTTTCTTGTATGGGGATGAGGTAAGACATACTGTGCATTCTGCCATGCAAGGTATGACAGAGGAGAGATGAATAAAAATCTAAGTGCTGTCCTGGTTAACTAGTAGCTGTGTTTTGCCTTGTCTACATGCAGCTACTCTTGGCCTGGCGCTGCTGAGCCTCTGGAGAAGCTCGTGCAGGGCTGGCTACTGGGCAGCAACTGGTGGGGAGGGTTGCTGTCTGAGGGCAGAGTGGTGGGGAGGATGAGCTGGGGTTGTCAGAAATGCTGTCTAAAGCTTCACTTTCCTGCGGCAGGTAAGAAAAAGGTGTTACTGTCCCCTGACAGCAGGAAGGGAAGTCAGTGTGTGAGCACAGCCCACACTGCCCATACAATACTGCAGCAGCAGGTGAGGGTGGTAGGTCTTGTGGCAGGACATGTGAGTGTTTTTTGTCTTTGCTAAGGAGACCAGCTCTTCTATGGACAGACCCTGAGACCAGAGGTTTGAACAGTCTCTACCAGACAGTGGGCTTGCCCCAAGAAGACTGTGGCAACCCAGACAGAGGCCCTGCCCAGAAATGTGGTGATTCAGGTCTCTGGCTGCAGAGAGTACCTGAACTTGCTGTTGTCGAGGGAGGGTGGGAAGGACGCCACCTGTGTAAGGTACAAGCAGGTGGATGAGCTGCTCAGCCTGGTGGTGGAGCTCAGGGAGGAAGTATAGAGATTAAGGACCATCAGAGAGCATGAGCAGGAGATCGACTGGTGGAGTAATTCTTTGCAAGAAAGACACAGAGTTTGCACCCCCCAAACTGTAGGGGACCTGCTGTTTTATCAGAGAGCAGTTCTTTAAAGCTCCTCTGGTGTCTGTGTGTCAAGGTGATTGCTTCAGCTGAAGTACAGACAGCTGAAATAGCCATAAGGGACCAAAGCCGTGTGTGACTTGACACTAACTGTGTGTAGATGGCTTTGGCTACTACATGCTTCACCAATGCTCATTCTGTGCTACAGTATTTCAATCAGTTCAAGTTAGCCTGGATCATGACTGGAAGTCAGGAGATACATGTCCACCTACATATTTCCAAAACCCAAAGGTTGACTTCAGGCAGTTACTTGTGGCACTGCATTGTTGTATAGCAGAAATGAAAGAATTCCTGCCCCAGGACTTCTGCATGTTGTACCAGATGCACACCCTATAGATTAGATGCAGCAAGTGGTTATACATTTCTATTTATTTTGTGCTGTATAAATGCATAGAAAGTCATAACATCTGTGTAAAGTAGTTTTGGTCTAAAAAAGACATTTCAAGAAGGGAATAAAATAGATAACAAAACAGTAGAAATCAGATGGCAGAAAAAAAATATACCTACTTCAGTAACTGCAATTTATTTGGAAATGGTACAGATTTTCAACCTACCTCCATTTCAGAGACGATCTGCCTCCCCTAACAGAACAGTAACAAGTGTTAGGTCTAACCTCGTGCTACTGTGCATTTGGTATGTCTACACAGTAAAGATTATTCAGTTAAATTAAGCAAGCTTTAAATTAGCTATGAGCAAACAGGTGAAGGCTCTCCGCAGGGTGCGGATAGCTCTCGGGTTTTGGTGAGATATGTGGTGCTTTTGCCCCTCCAAAACTTTATACTGTAGTGTGAAGTGTAGCACAGACAGAACAGTCACTGCTGTTTTATTCTTATCTACTGCGAGCAAGGAGCAATAGTGTCTGTACATCAGTTATAAAGTATCTGGCCCTTTACAGATGGATGCAGAAAACTTGGGGAGAGGGGAACACCTAAAGAAGAGAGGCCTTTGAGAATGTCAGGAGGGTGAATGCAGTTTAACAGGAAGGAGGCATGCAGAAGTGTTTGTGGCAGAAAGTGGTGTGTTGGGGAGAATGCAGCTTGATTTCTTCATGCTGTATGTTGGACAGTCATTGTCAGTATTGGAAAATGGGCACAAGAGACCTATGCCTTTTCTAAGGGGAAACCAATTCCTCATAGTGCTTCCTTGCAGTGGAAAACACATGAGAGAACAGGCACTACTACTCAGCTGAGTTTTTCAGGATTGTGCTTGCAGCATGGTGGAACTTAATAGCAATAATTCTCCTAATTAAGATAAAAGTGAATGTCAGAGAGAATAACTTCAATCTTCATGTCCTTTAGGTTCTCAGATTGTCTGTGCTTCTTTATTAGCAATTGACATTCATTATGTCAGAAGTTCAAATTGCCACAGCATGTTTTCTTAAATTTGATGCAATGAGGAAAGAATTCAGATAGCACCAATACCTTATTAATTTGCACTTACCATTAGTGGGAACCGACAAGATCAGATCCAACCTCTCAGTATTAAGTGCATGAACAATCCAAGAGACCAAAACTGCTGACTTCAGTATTGTCAGATTTTCATTACTAAGTCCATGTTTCCAGGACAAGAGGTGAGCCCAGTGAAGTGTTTTGAACAGCACTTTGTCCTAAAGGGACATTGCCACAGTGCAAGATGTGATGGCAGCGCAGAGTTGGGGTACTGGTATGGGAAAAATCATGGTGTGGTGGGCCCTGCCCAGGTGAGACTATTTAAGACAAAATGACTTTTTTTTTCTTTTTTCTGATTCATGTTTTACTTTTTCTCCAAAATATTTTGAAAGGGGTTGTGTACCGGGAATTTATGAAGATCTGATCTTTCCCACAGGGAAGCAGCACGTTCACAGGGTGATAGTTCAGCTTAGTAGCTGGGCAGTACGTTCTCTACATATGGATAGCAAAAGATGTGAGGAGGGCAGTCCTGGCTGCAAGCAGTGGGGCCAGGCTCTGCAGGGACTCTGCCATTTCCTGGGAATTGCTTCTGTAGTGGTCTCCTGCTAAAATATCTCCTCTTGTCATCTGCTAGCCGTATTCTAAAAACATATTTACTCTGTGATTAGAAGGGGTAAGGGAAACTGATATGGTCTTGCAAGAAGTTCTTTAGCTCAAAAGAACTAAGAAAGTAGAAACAAAGCACTTGTATCAAACTAGTGTAATATAACGACGAGTCACGAGGTGGGGTTATTTTTAGCTTAATCTCCACAGTTCTGTGCTATTCTGATGGGGCAGTGTGAAAATTCTCTGTGCAGATCAAGATGCACTTTTAGCGAAGGTGAGCACACCACCTGCACAGGGCTGTCTTCAATCCTCCTCCATTTGTGTGGTTAAAATACTGTAGAGAATGGAGGTTTAGGTGAGAGGAAAGTCATTTGGTTCTCACTGGGAAACTGGCATGAGGCTGCAGAGAGACTTGGAGTTTGTCAGGGACTGGCCTCCATTATAAAGATAAATGCTGAACTACACAGAGGTGGGGAATTATCTTCAGATTTTTCTGAACACATGAGATCAACTCACTGAATAAGTTAAGGCACTCTGGGGAGGTCATCTGGTTCCAACCTGTGAGCTGAGCATGCTAGTTCAGTCTTTCTGGGCTGTGAGGTGACCGCATCTTTGGTTCAGTTTACTTCTACTAACCTTCTTGATGCATATCATAGTATTTAATTTTTGCATCAAGTCAATTTTCAAGGTTCAAAAATTTCTTTGAAAAACAATGAATGGAATTTCTGATATGTTTTCAGCTGAAGATTAAAGCATCTAGGAAATAACAGTGAGAACCCCATACTTGAGCTGAAAACATCTGCTTTGGTTTTCTCTCTGCCAATGAAAATAATTTGCCAAGATTATCAATGTTTTCACCAAGCCAAGCTAGAATTCTTCAACAAAAGTGTAATAATTATAGCGAAAAACAAAAACAAATGCGCACTGAAATCCTTTCCACTGTATATAGTCATGAGAATTTTGTTAAACAAAGTAGTGGTAAATCTGAGCTGCTTTTATCCTAGATGATAAAACCAAAACACAATCTTAACATTCCAGTGCAATGATATTTTATCAGTCCACCCTTCAACAGCTTTCCATTCTATGTGTTCAGAAAAAAATACTGGGGACCACATGTTTTACTTTCTCAAATGTGAATTCTCCTTTATTTCTCTTTGAAGTAATGTGTTTGGTTTTTATACTTAAGCATGATCACATTCCTGTCACTTGAACTTCAGAAACTTTCACAAAATTTCTACACTTGATGACAAAGAAGCTGCTGTCAGGACTCCAAAAATATGACTCTGGGAAATATGGGTTTAATGGAGTTCTTCAGTTTGTCTGATATCCTACTGCTTTTTCAAAGAATACCTCTGGCATCATGTATGAGGAACTTCCAGCAGTAATAGTGACAAAAAGCAACATTATCCCCTTTTTAGAGATGAACAGGACTGA